>CM052716.1:1697651-1728626 GCA_028551405.1 Uromys caudimaculatus
ACTCAGCTATTAAAAACAATGATTTAATGAAATTTTCAGGCAAATGGATGGAACTTGAAAATATCATTCTGAGTGAGGTAACTCAGTCACAAAAGAACGAACATGGTATGTACTCACTGATAAGTGGATATTAGCCCAAAAGTTCGGAATACCCAAGTTTCACTTTACAGTAACTGCTGGACTGAGAGTGAGGTCCCAGATAGAGGAGTTCGAGAAGGGACTGAAGAGCTGAGGGAGTCTGCAACCCCATGGAGGAAGCAACAGAGTCAACTGCCTGGTTCCTCCCGGTCCTCCTGGAGGCTGAACCACCAACCAAAGAATACACATCCGACCCATGGTTCGGACCACATATGTGGCAGAGGAGGGCCTTGTTGGCCATCAGGGGGAGGAGAGGCTCCAGTAAAGGTGAATGTCAAGGTGGGAATAGGGGAGTGGGTGGGTGGGTGGGTGGGAAGTGGAATTCCCTCATAAAGGTGGGGTAGGGGTAGGGGATAGGTGGTTTCCAAAGAGGAGACCTAGAAAGGGGGAAACATTGGAAATGTAAATAAAGTATCAAAAAAAAAAGTTAATAATAAAAAAAAAAAACACTTTCTTCCCCTAGTTGCTTTTGACTACTGCCTTTTATCACAGCAATTGAAACCAACCTGGTACAAGCCATAAAGTCATTCAAAAGCTCAGTGACAAAGAAGAGAAAAACTTTTTTCATTTATATCACAGGAAAAGGAGAAATTTTCTGAGTGTGAAAAGATTTAAAAATGAAGAAGGAAAAAGTGTAAAAGAGAAAATGGCAAAGGATATAATATGCTCAATTTCACTCTAATTAAAAGTTCATTGCAATGATTATGTCTCCTCTATCAAAAGCAGCTCCAGAACTGGCAATTACTAGTAGCCCCATTAGGAAGTATTCAAAAGGAATGTTCTTTGGGACACTCACTGAATCCAATGGTAAGCATGCACACATTGAATGCCTAGGATTTGAATTTGTGAGAAAAATATCTCTCTTTCAGAGTCTATATTTGTTATTATTCTTATCTCTGCAACTAGAAAACTGAGGGGAAAAAGCCTGTAAGAAATAACAGGTTTGTTTTGGCTCGGAGTTTGAAGAGATATAACTCATAGCTGTAGAGAATTCATGGCTTGCTCACATATCAGAAGACAATGGTGCAGAGATAGGAAACAGAAAGCATGGCTGGACCAGAAGCCTCAAGACCCACCCCACAAAGATCCACTTCCTCCAGCTAGATTCTATCCCCAAAGACTTCATGAGCCCCCAAAACATTGCCTCTCGGTAAGAATCATATATTTAGACGTGTGAGCCTATAGGGGACACTTCACATTCACGCCTCAACACCCTCTTTTGCTTTTAACTTCCAAAGGATTTGTGGATTTTTATGAAGTCATTTTTTCATCAGTAGAGAACTGATTTCTGAGGTTCTAAAATGAGAGAAAATAGAATTTATAAACGTTTTACCAATCATTCTCAGTATTTTTGTTTAATGGACCTGCCAGGATTTGGAGACTGTAGAAAATGTCTTCAAATTTTTGAAAGAACAGGTTTTCTTTTGGTCCCACCAATATGCCCACTGGCACACAAAGAAGGCATTAACCCTGTAGGTCCTGAGGCAAAGGAACAACCCAGCCCTGAACCCCACCTATACACCCTCATCTGTTGGAGCCCACAGGCTCACCTTCACTGACACAACTGCACTTGTTCATCATCCCTTGCTCACAGTCTCACAAGATGCATTCTTCAAGTGGAGTTGCAAGACTAGGCAGCCAATGTATGCTGTGAGGCAGGGCCAAGGTACAATGGGAGGTGCACATGAGTTCTCAAGGTCCTCTGCAGCTCCTACCTTTGCCTCTGTTTACCCTGTAGTGCTGCTCCTTCAGTTCTTGCCTCACAGATCCCAAGTCTCGCCTTTGTTCCCTCACCAGAGACACTAGGACTCTCTTTAGCCCTCCCTAGGACTGGCAGGTAGTCTTCCAGGGACTTCTGTATAGCTACAAGGTTTGCCATGATGCCTACAGTCACTCATGCTGAACACAAAGGAAGTTTTCACTGCCAGTGCTTGGCCTGGAAGACAAATAAGTCTACTGCTGCTGTCCTAACTCTCCAAGTCAATCTTCAGATTAATTTCCTGAGATCTAAAGAACTTCTTCAAATGCTATCATGATCAATAATAATACCTTGGCCTTTCCCAAAAAGGATTTTCTTATTGGGCAGCAGACAAAACTAGAGTCAGAAATTCTCATGCTTCAAGTTAATCACCTCTTTTCTTCCTTTTATATTTTTATTTTATATGTGGTGTGTGTGTGTGACAGAGAGAGAGAGAGAGAGAGAGAGAGAGAGAGAGAGAGAGAGAGAGAGAGAGAAAGACAAAGACAAAGACACAGAGACAGACAGAGAAGTTGAGAGTCTTTGAAATGAACTATAATACATATTTTCATTGTCAGTTGAGAAATGTTAAAAATTTCTAATCAGTTTCAGAGCAAACGAATGAAAGTTTGGTCCAGGCATTTCCGACTTGGATGGGGCCAACAGACTGTGGGGATGACAATACAAAAGAGAAGCCCTTGCCCCACCCCAGGGTAAAGGCTTCAGCCTTCAGAGTCCTGGGCCTAGCACTTTTGTCCATTAACTCATTCAGGCTGTGGAAAATAGAACCTTCTGCCTAGGTAGGCATTTGCTCCTCTCCCTGAGGCTATATGTGCATATACTGGGGGAAAGGGGCGTTCACTATGTCCCTTCATCCCAGACACAGGAGTGAAGCATTCCATGGGAGAAGTCAGGGGTAGAAATCACAGCGAATAGAAATGGAGTAACCATGATGCTTGAAGCAAATGGAGATCCGCAACACTGAGGCACAGCCCCTGGGGTCACATGAAGGCTAGGACTTAACGCTTGCAGAGGCCACTCTTTAGGCACATGACCTGGGCAAGATTCCAGCTGGGTGAGTACATTGTAGACATGGAAGCCAGAGGGGTCTTCAACCACTTGGAAAAGCCAATCCACTCCACTTCAAAGAACTGATGTTTGAGTTGAGAAGGTGGGGCTACCATCGATATGCCTTCCCTTTATCCTTCAAACAGTGTGGCCAGGTACTGGACCACTGCAGGCAGACACTAAAGCAAACTCCCCTGAGTCCATGGCACCTGCTTTGAATCCGTTTGTGCATGTCCCAGCTGCTCTTGGCTAGAAGAGAAGAGAAGGAAAACTGTCACATGCAGGAGGTGGCACTGCTGGGGAATGTGAGCATGCCAAACTGGAGTCACAGACTGCCAAGCAATCTGGGGCCTCTTACATGTCACTTCATTCAGGCTCTGCACTCTCTTCACAGGCTTTCACAGTGACCAAAACAGAAGTGATGGAACTTAGAAGATATTGGCTTTCATCACCCAGGACTGCCCAGAGTAAAGCTAGTAGGGAATTCCATCCTTAGCCTGAGTGTGGGGCCAGCATGACTTACATTCACTGAAGAGCTTTCTGTCTGAGTAAGTCTTTTTCTAGAGAACTAGAACACTACTGTGCTAGAGGACTCTGGAGCATTTTTCATCCACAGAGGATCTTATTCTTGGGAAGTCCTAGACCAAGTCTTGCTTCATACTTAGAGGGAGCATGGCTGCCAGACACAAAATTTCTTATAATCTTTCATTCACCCCTGGAAAGTATAAACTGATGTTGGGTGAAGTCAAAGCTGTGTGGACCTCACACATTCTTGGCTTCAATCCCAGCTGTATTCTCTCTCCTCCCTCCAATGATGTCCCTGTCATTCTGTGACCTGAAAGATGTCTGTCACATTTTCAGGAGTAGGATAGGACCTAGCTAAATAAACAGTAACTTCTATTTTAAAATTTAGGACTTAAAAATACATACCTGAAAGGAGGCCTATTTCATCATAAAATCGCAGTTTTTTTTAAATTATAAAATTGTTACTCGTTCATCAAACAGGGGCTAAGTAGATGGTCCCATCAGTAATGTGGCTACTAAGGAGGCATGAGGAGCTGGGTTCCGATCCCTAGAATCTACATTAAAGGTAGGCAGCAGGCTTGTCTCTGCCATCGCAGTACTGAGGAGTTGGAGCCAGGTGGATCTCTGGAGCTCACTGGCCAGCCTTAATCAGTGAGCTCTAGATTAAGACCTTGTCTTTAAAGGGTAGGGGGGAGAATGATTGAGGAAATCAACACATTAAGCACTGGTCTTGAGGAGGACACACATGTGCAACACACACATGCACTTACCCACTCACATACACATTCACACACACACTAACACACATGTACACACTTGCACACACTCATTCACCCACTCACACTCTCAACACACACTCACACACACATGGATGCACATACATACACAGAAACAGAATGGAGGGAGGGAGAGAGAAACCTTATAAAAGTGGATCAAACCAGCCCTCCTTTGATCTCCAACACTGAAAGCACTAAACAGGAGACAAAACCTGTTTAATAATAACATCAGTAACAAAGACAGTGGAGACCCCCTTCTAAGCCTTCACATGATCTCCACGTGACTACGCCCCATGATGAGTTCTACAGAACTTCACCCAATAGGTGAACATTTATGGGTCTAAATAGGATTTTCTTTCTCATATCTAACATTCTCTTCCCCAAGGAAGGTTCCGAGTCTCGATGGGCTTGCTAGCTACGTATCTGTTTTTAAAATCCTCTTTCCCTATCTCCTTATTCTTATCATCTCCTTATTTGTGAAACTCTTTCTGTCAGAAACTTACTTAGTTTTTCCATTTTATTTATTCATATGAGCGTTCTTTTTCTCCTTCTTTGCTTTTTAGTAAAGTTCTTACTGTGTAGCTCAGGCTGGCCTAGAACTTGTGATCTTCCTGTCACTGACTCTCAGATACTGCAATTATGGATGCATGACAGCATGATGACTCAGACTTCTGTTTTTCATTACCCAAAGATTTAATTCTTTTCAGAGTAGCTATTAGTTATATTAGGAAGCTCTCAAGTTCAAGCCAATGTGGCAAAAAAAATTCTGCCTAATTTACTTTCTCAATTTCTGTTGTAGTAATTTTCATACTTGAATGTTTACATGTCATAGATAGACTCTGTGTAAGATTTATATTTTCAGATGAAATTTTTCTGATTTTTTTGAGAAAGAGTTTTTCTGTATAGCCCTGGCTGTCCTGGAATTCACTTTGCAGACCAGGTTGCCCTCAAAACAGACCCAAGTGCCTCTGCCTCCCCAGTGCTGTGATTAAAGGTGTGTGCCACCACTGTTGCATGTTGCATTTTTAAATAGGTGTATATTTTCTGCCTGAGTCTGTTTTTCACAGGGGTAAGCTAAAGTCTCAACGCATCAGAGCCTTGGAAGTGCCTGAGACTGGTGTCCTCTCCTTGGGTTTCTTGAGTCTAGCATTCTGATATGCTCCTTCTGGACATATCCTAAGGATATTCAAATCTTGGCTTGGGTTGATTTAGTTGAGTGTAAGTGGGAAGAAGAAAGAAACACCAAGTTTCTTGATGTCACGCCAAAGCTATAGTTTCCCAGAACACTGACAGTGTTGATAAGGTGACATGGTGGCTGGATGGTGACACGATGACAATGCCAGAACAAAGAAATGGAAGCACATATCTGAATATGTGTCCAGGCCTCCACAAGAATTAAAATCATAATTAAAGTGTCTTCTCCCCTTAGGCTTGTGGGTAAACACGATTCAATTTGGGAAAGAAAAATGATCAAAGAGAAAGGAGACAGAATAAAGGCAAAGCATCCCTCCAGTCCCAACATACACCCATGGATCTCAAGGCAGCCACCCCTGTGTCTTCTGCCTCACAAACAAGGGCAACCTTACAAGTTGAGGGTCCTTCCATTACACTCTTCATCAGCGTGTGTGTGTGTGGGGGGGGGGGCTTCCCTTGGAGTTAGGCAAACTGTGAAACCACTTGGGAAGAGTCTTTGAAGGAGCATCCTCCCAGAATCCACACCGGGGAGGCAGTGATGCTAAGTCTGTCAGAATCCTCAGGACTCCCACTACTGACTCCTCCCCATTGTGCTTTTGTGGAACTCACAAATAAAATGTGCTATGATGTGGCCTCCACAGATTCTGGAACTCACCGAAAGATCCTCATGGAGGTCAGAGAGCAGGGTGGGGTCAGGGAATATTTTAAAAGTGGAACCTAATGAAAAGGGATCTAATGGATGAAGATAGGGTTATGAGAGACTAAGACAGCTCTAACAAGTCCAAAGCTGTTCTCCTGAGAATGGGTTATTTGAGGAGCCTGGCACTTCTCCTGAATCCTCCCTTGTATTCCTCGCCAGGCTCCTCTGCACCAAGTCCACCATGATTGAATCTGCCAAGAGGCCCCTACTAGAGCCAGAAAGAGGCTGGTGCCATGATCTTCAAGCCAAATAAACCTTTTTACTTTGAGAGTTACACAGTCTCAGCACACAGACTGGGACACCATGCAAACCTGAAGACTGTTCCCCAGAATTCAATGTGCCCACATCTCAAATGGCATCTCAGGCAGGATTAGTGCCCTTCATGGGAGGCAAACAGATTCCACATTTCCCCCTCGAAGAGCACTGGGCTGGGAGTTTCTGAGCACAGGTTATTTGAGCTCCTCAACTCGAATATGTTCTTATCCCTCTTACTAGGGAATGGAGGCTGTGCTTGCCTCAGGCGGGTGAGCTGGATGCTAATATGCAGACATGAATATGGCTCATCAGAGATAAAGTCACAAAATACACCTGTGTGGTAGTCTTCAGCCATGAGCTCCAGCCCAGGCTCGTCATTATGCCAACCATGCTATCACCCCGACTGATAAAAGTAACACTAATGCTTGTTTACTTGTTTAAACACAGTGTGGAAAGTGTGGGGCTCCGCTGTGCTGTTTAATTGCTACCAAAATATTCGTCTGTCAAGTAAACAGCTATAGATAAAAGAAAGATATTGTTCAGAAAAATGGATTAATTAGTATTTAATTGCTATAACTCACAATTAATCCATTAATATTAGGAATGGAAGCTTGTAACAAATTAGCCAGGCACAAAGGAAACCAGCTAAGAACCAAGGGTAGCCAGATGGGTAGCCCATGAGAACTCAGCCTCCTGCAGCCATGAAACAAGGGTGTGGCAAGAATCCTCCAGGCATCTCCTTGGGTTCGAACCCCAATCTCCCTTTCCAACCTGTGGTCTTTTAAAGCTTTAACTGGCTGAGGAGCTTCTTGTAGGTGGTGGATGACTCAGCTAGAGGTGATAGGAATGATTCCTTGGCAGGAAGGCCTGCCTGCAATTGAGAGTGTATCTAAAAATAATTGCTTTGCAGGAGGGAGGCTGGAGGAGGGGGCTAGTAAACTGAGTGCTTGGAAGAACTGGAGCCCCAACTGTTCTGTATGGATGTTTCCAGCCAACCTGAGCACTCAGCTCAAGCCAGGCATGTCTCGCCGAACACCCCCCACCACTCAAAATGGCTTCAGTTGAGGCCACCTGAGTGCAGACTGTTGTATTCTATTCCAGCTTGCTCTGGGAATGGGTATCTACCCTCCCCACCAACATCGCCAGGCCAGCTTGGGAGTGCCCTCAGGGTGAGTACATTCCCTGTGCCCACGCCTGGCAGAGCCCAAGAGACTAGGGTGGGACCCCAAACCGAAAGTGCACAGGAGCCTTCCCCCCAGCACCAGGCCTTGCTTAGAGCTACCCTGCCCACGCACACCAGGGAGCTGCTAATTAGAAAACAAGACCCCCCAGACAATGGGGTTTCAAGGCAACCCAGCTCTCTCCCTCCCACTCCCTTCCACCCACAGTCAGCTCCTAAAGACCTCTGTGAATGGTTTGCTGTCAGCAAAACAAGCAGGAGCCCCTGGGTCCCACAGACAACAAAGCTAGGCAGCCGCATTGCAGGCAGGTGAGGTCACCCAGGTAAAATTGCACTGACAAGCTTTTAATTAAAGTTTTCCCACACATCTTTCCGCAGGTCCCTGGAGCGATTTATTCATGATGTGCCGAATGCAGCCAATTGTGAGCAGGGGCGGGGGGTGTTTTATTTTCAAAGCTCTTGCTGACAGCTAGAGAACACTTTGTTATACAATCTGTTTATGTTTTTCACACATATACACACTCACACCCCATCTTGCTAAAGGGGAAATGGCTGTGGAGGGTGTTTAGCTTGTGTAGCAATAATTAAGTACATCTGCTGCTGATGTCATGGGGGGGCAGAATGCCCTCTATAAACAGCCCCCCCCTTCATGCCTCTCCCTAGCTTGTCAGAATGAGGTGGCTCTAGGCAAGCATGGGTTCTACTTGGTGCAGGGAACCCATGAACAGTGACTTCCAAAACAAGAGGAACAGATATCAAAACAGAAGCTATCTCATGGGCCAAGGACTCAGCAGCCTCCAAGATATCTTCCTATGCTCCTGTCTCTGCCTCCTAAGGAAAGTTACACATAGCTGAGACAGAGCGAGCTTCAGCTGGACCAGGTGTTCCATGGTCCCTGGTTGCCATCTCTGCTCTAAGGAACCAGAACCCTCACCACAGAAAAGATAACGAAGGGGAAAGAAGGTAGTCAGCATGGAACTCTAACCTTGAGTCTGCCTGTGCCCATGGTGACCTTCACACTGGGCCATACTTTGTACCTCCGCTGCTTCTGAGTGTGCACCAATAGTGTGCCCTTCTTAGCCTTAGAAGGAAGACAGGCTGGTGGGAGGAGTCACTGCAAACTCCAGAAAATGTGGGAAATGATTTTTGAGATGCTTTGCTAGGGGAATGGAGACCCTCGCTGTACGGAGTTGAAAATGTAGCAAAACTGTTGCCTGTAAAAATGCACTCTAGAAATTGATTCTGCTCAGGGGATTTTGGAGCCAAATATTGAAAAGTCTCAGCTAGCATCTTGCACATTGCAAGGTAAAGATGAAAAGGCCTGACCTATAGAGTGAATGCTGTTTCCGGCAGAACTTAGAGGCTGTATTGACAGCAGGACATGCTGATTTTGAAATCAGACTTTCTTGTGTCTCCAAACTCTTGATAGAAAGACTCAAAAAGACCCAGGAACATTACCTCAGGACCCCACAAGGGCTGCCTCTAGGAGATTCTGGAATCCTTTGACCTACTCTGACCTCTGTGAGTTCAAACAGAAGGGATCTCATGAGAGCTTTATGGATAGGCTTTTGTCTCAGTTGGTGGACTATAGAGAAATAAATACAAAGGAGACCCATGGTATATTGAAAATAATTCTAGCAACCTAGTGAGAAAACTGTTGAAAATGACAATAGCCTTTTGGAGCTAAGATGGGTGATTCCAGGTAACAGGAAGAGAAGAGGATTCAGCTAGAATAAGAATCTTTTCTAACAAAGAAGGAAGCTACTGTGGATCACTGGTGAGTGCCAACAGGCACTGTGAGTGGCATCAGTGAGCAACACCAATGGCTGAAGGAAATGGGACTTGTGACTGTCCAGAGTCTGACTCACTATCATCCAGTGGTTCAGATATACCTTCTTTTCCCCACCATGTCCACAGATATCTCTCATGGCCTTTTCTGAGGTGACTATCCTAGTTCTTCACAGAGACTGAGATTGAGTAACAGGAATGGGTAAATACAACATGACGCTGGTTGGCTGATCCATAGCCTAAAGAGATGTGACCGTGGAAGACATGGGCTCTCCTCCTGCTCACTTCTCGAGTTTCAGAGGCTTGAGGTGATTTTAACTAATACAAAGGAAGAAACATCTATGACTCTTGGCACAGTTCACAAAGTGTACTCCTGGAACGTTCACCCATGCACTAGCCACTTTCCTTGTTGTAGTGATGAAATGCCTGACAAAGGCATCTTAGGAATGAGGGGCTTAATTTGGCTCACAGTTCCAGAGTATAGTCCACCATGGCACGCAAGACAGAGTAGATGGAGCATAGGGCAACTGTTCACATTGACTTTGCTGTCACATGCAGAAAGGGATGAACACTGCTTGGTTCCTAGCTCACTCTTTTTACTCAGTCCAGGATGCCAGCCCAAGGGATGGTACAGCCTGTACTTAGGATGGGTCTTCCCACCTCAATTTACCTAGTCTAGAAAGTCCCTCAAAGACATGCCTAGAGATTTGTTTCCTTGGTGACTGAGAACCTGTCTAAGTGACCACAAATATTAACCATCATACCCAGGACCCCTGGGATAGCATATTGGCAACTCAGAGTGACATCTCACACACACACAACTTGGTTCAGCTGGTTTTCCTTCCTGAGAAGAGAGAAGTCACTTATGGGTGTTTGGGAAACCTCTTCTGATGGATTCAAGGAGTCTACCTCAGGACTAGTACACAACATCAAGGACAGTGTTGGCACCATGGAGGAATAATAACAAGTAGTGCAGGAAGAGAGGGTTTTCCACCCTGGCCCAGCACTGACCTACCAGAAAACCCACCAACAGCAAACCACAATGTCACTATCTTTACCTGCTCCTTCCTGGGCCAGGCAGTTCCCTTACCTTCGGGTCTGTAGGGAGAGCAGGTGATAGGCAGGCATAAGACAGACCTCTGAATTGTGGCATGTGTCTGAGTTTGAGGCAGATGGAAGGACAGAGATCATAGCGCTCTCTAAACCTACTGCCACTTAAAGAGACTGAGTTAAATTGGGGGTGGGTGAACTCATAGAGTCCATGAGTAAAAAGATCACCAACCAGGCATTCCACACACTCTAGCCCAGGCATCTGGCAGGAGCTCCAAAGTCCTCTAGGTCTATAATATGGAAGGGGATCTAGGAGAAAGGCAGCAGAGGAGGAGAAACCAGAGAGTGTTTCAGGTTCCTGGTTGCAGGGAATCTCTGGTTCCATATCATAGAAGCCTGAGGTGGCACTCCTAACAAGTTAACGTGAGTGTGGAGACAGAATAATGAATCCCTGAACTATGTCTACCCATTAGACCCCGTGCCTCTAAACACTACCTCACGCAGGAAAAACAAACTCTGCAGATGGAGCAGGGAGAATGAAGGATGGAGGGATGGAGAGAGAGAGAGAGAGAGAGAGAGAGAGAGAGAGAGAGAGAGAGAGAGGGAGGGAGAGAGAGAGAAGGAAAAGTGAGGACATTTCATTGTCTTAGTGAGCCTTAAGTACAGTTACTGTCCTGTAGGAGAGAAGGCCTTCTAATAAGAGGACAGGGGCTGGAGTGATGTAGCTGTGGCCACATATGTAGCCACCAGCTGCTGGCAGGGCTACAAAATCCCCAGGCTCAATTTGCAGAAGAAGCTCTGTCCAGACCTCCATATTGGAATTTTGCCTCCAATATGGAAGACAACATATTCCTGCTGCTCTAAGCACAATGTTTGCTCTCTTGTCACAACAGCCACTGGGAACAAGTACAGACATCCTCTACCAAGAATGATGGGCACAGAGGCTAAAGAGATGCTCATGAGTTAAGATTGTTTGCTGCTCTACCAGAGGACCCAGTTTGGTTCCCCATGTCCCTGTCAGATGACTCATAACCATTGGTAACTCCAGCTCCAGAGGATCTGATTCCCTCTCTGGACTCTTCAGGCACCAGTACTCGTGCATCTACACACACGTAGACATATCATACACACACACACACACACACACACACACGAATAATAAGGAAATAATGATGCATGTTTTAACCATAAGGACAAACTGTTCCACACAGCCATCAGGTGACATGGTGACACCATTTGCACAACCGGCCATCACTGGAGCTTTAGATCTCCAATACTCCATAGCATCACACTGAGACACATGTGACATAGATGTAAAGGGACATCTTGTGAGGTGTTTGGGGGCACAGGAGCCAGCCGCAGAGTGTGATGCTGACCAGAATCTGTGCCATCTGCCCTCTTGGTCTGAGGAAACCCTTAGTAGGAGTCCTCAAGATGTATGCTAGCGTCTGGCTCAAGAAAAATCAACAGTGCAAGATGAAGGAAGGTTGGAAAGACCTGTGTCTTCACTATACTTGCTATCTGCCATGAATGCACAGGTAGATGCCTGCACTGGGAATAAATACTAGCAAGTGCTTCCTGCAAAAAGACATCATCCACGAGTGAGTATCTCTCCTCTGTCAGCAGGTGGCTCTGTGTGGAAGACTAAATAAACATTGTATCATGGAGAGCTCTACTAAATTGTTACCTGCCCTCAGCTGCATGAGGCAGCCCTCAGCTGCATCAACGTAACATCCTTTGTATCCCCTTGGTCCCTCCCTCCCCAGTTTCCTACATTACTTAGTCTAATCTAGAACTATATAGCTTCCTGACTCCATCTCCAGACTGCCCAGCTCACAGGCAGTGAGCTGTCAAGTCTGCCTTCTGTCTTTCTTTCTGAACATGCTTGAGAACTCTGTTCTGTTCTATTTTGCTTTCCAGGATGTCTCTCACTCTAGCTCAGGATGGCATAGAAGTTACTATGTAGCTCAAAGTCGTTGTGACTCTTCTGCTTCAGCTTCTCTGAGTGCCTAGATTACAGGTGTGTGACTCCAGGCCTGGCACCTCTGTCTTTCTTTCTGAACCTGTGCAGTGGGAGCTCCAGAGAGCAGAATGAGAGGCACTCTCCTGAGAGCCAGACTGCTTCCTTTCTGAGACTTCATCTTTGTGTCTGGTCTTTGTTGTGTTTCTATGACTGCACTCCCTGACCTGTTGCACATATAGTGGATCGGTCTCTCTGTTATCTACCATTACCGATAATCCACCAGATAAGATGGTCCAAGGCAGCTCTGCTGTTTAAAGAAAGTCACAGAAGTATCCAGAGGGCTCAGTGTAGGGAATCAGAGCTGTGGTAAGCAAACTGCCTGGCCTGACCAGCACCTTGCCTGCTTGCCTGGCAGAATCCTAAGGATGAGTAAGCCTATAGATGCTGGAGACCCATGTCCATCACCCTCCAGAGAAGATGAACATGGTGCAGGACCAGTATGTCTCTCTCTCTTTTTTTTTTTTTTTTAGTTTTTCGAAACAGGGTTTCTCTGTATAGACCTGGCTGTCCTGGAACTCACTCTGTAGACCAGGCTGGCCTCGAACTCAGAAATCCACCTGTCTCTGCCTCCCAAGTGCTGGGATTAAAGGCGTGTGTCACCACTGCCCGGCTCCAGTCTGTCGCTTAAGACCTTCACCACATTGACATATTTCTTTCTGGGAAGATGAGGCACAGACTGGAGGCTCTGATGATCACACAGCCCATAGCCCTGCCACCTATGGGTGCAATTGCCCATGAGTCAGGCCCTACAGTTGCTTCACTTCCCCCACCCAAGGGTAAAAGGAGCTGCTCATGAAGAATCCAACATAGACATTCTCAATCCAGAGCCCCCAGGCTCTGACCCCCTGGGCTCACCATTGCACAATTACCTGGCTGCTGGGTTTCCCTGGGAATCTCAGGAGCCTAAAGTACCCTGCCCCAGGGGGATTGGGGCTCAGCTTGAGTGCCTACCAGGTATGACTACAGATGTTCCACATTAACTAACCCAAATATCAGGTTTGGACCTGGTGGAAGCTCTGTTCCACGCTGGTAAGCAGTAAGAAATGTGCTCTCTCAGGAGGAGGAGTTTCATTTTAAGTCTGTTCCTTGCAGTGTAAGGAGAGCTCTTTTCTCTTGCTCTGTGTCATGCATGACTACTAGATGTCAAAAGCATCCATTTTGGGGTTTGGTACATTGCTCATTATCAAGGCACTGCAAAGGTTCCTTCAGCTCCCCGATACCGCAATTTTGCCCCACCTTAGGTGACATACCTCTGGCACACTCTGCTGTTCTCTTGTGAATTGTCTCAGAGAAGCTAATAACACCCGGGACTCTGCTATCTTGCCTTTGAAGACTGGGAAACATAGACCCTGTGGCTGGTGCTTTTAATTAATGCTTCAGAAGAAGAGACTGACCTGGAGAAATGGGATTTTTTTGATAATTTATTGGCAGAACGTTGTTGCTTCTCTCAGTGATGTTTCTATAGATCATCTTTCCTTTGCAATCTGGTCTGCATCTTCCTGTTTATCAAAGGCCCCACACATCTGCCAGCTGCATGAGCATGAAGGAGCACACAGGCAGGGCTGTGCTCTGCTCCCCTATGACTGTCTGGCATGATATGCATAAACCCTCTCCTTCCATCTTGTCAGAACCGCAGAATCTTAAATGAGAAGTTGCTGAACTAACAAGAAAGGCTCAGGATGAAGGTGAGAGAGTTCCCTGTACCCACCCGTGCTAAACTGTCCTTGGGCTGACCCCTCTGGGGAGCTGTATGGGGCTGGGGTAAGAGCCTCCTCCTCTAGGCTTCTTACCTTCTTCATAGATCCTCAGGCCCCACCATTTCTTTCTGAGTCCCTCCAAGTGTCTTGTCATCTGTTCCATTTCTCTGTCTCATTATAGGGCTAGTCACCCCTCCCTCTTCACAATGCTGTCAAGCAAGTTGGAAGGCCTGTTCTAGCTGCCCAGACTTGGGATGTCATTCCCACACTGGATGGAATTTAAAGAGGAGACTTACTAATAAAAAGCACAAACCCAAACATGGCTGCTTTTGCAGTCCAATATCCATGCACAGCACAGAATGAGAAAAGTGGATCTCCTCACACCACAAGCAAAGGAATAAAATCATAGCCTTGCCTTGTGAGACAGCATTCTCCTTGAGTGCAGGGAACGTGGCCTCAGTCCATCCCTGGTGGACCAAGCTTGTCCAGCTGATACTGACCTTGCCATGTTGTAGTTGCCCTGGGCCAGGATGCCTCTTCCTATGATATGATGGTGAATTATAGCTATCATCTTGATGGAAATGAAGGACCAGGGTATCATGTGTGTGTGTGTGTGTGTGTGTGTGTGTGTGTGTGTGTGTGTATGTATGTGTGTGTGTTTCCAAAAGAGGCCAGTAGGTGAATCTGCAAGGACCAATTAGTGAAGAGCCACCCTCTATTTGGGCCACATTGTGATAGTGAATCTTATCAACTTGACAGGATTTAAAATCACCATGGTGTGTTTATGAAGGTGTTTCCAGATAATTTAACCGAAGAAAGAAGACATACCCTGAATGTAGGTGGTGCCATCCCATAGGCTGGGATCTCAGACTGAATGAACACTAGGAAGAAAGCAACTGAGGACAAGCATTCTTCTCTCAGCCTCCTGACTGACAATACAATGTGATATCTGCCCCACACTCTTAGTCATCAGCCTTTCTGCCAGGATGGGTTTCCCTCTGACTATGGACCAAGGGAAACTCTTCTATCATTAAGTTGCTTTCATCAGATGTTTTGTTACAGTGACAAGTTACTGGCCCTTCTGGGGGCCTGGAAAGACAGGTGTAGCAAGTGAGGGTATCTCTTGTTATGGCTGGGACACTCAGGTTCTCCCAAAAGCGTTTTGGGTTCACACCCATAGCCCCATCCCTGGACTTCAGCCTCCAACTAAGGTCAGCCCCATTCCAGGCTTCAGACATGGCCTGAGCCCAGCCATGCGCATTACAGGGGCTTTGGCCTGCACAGGCCTTCCAAGAATCCACAGCAGATATTCTAATAACCCTCTCACATGAAGTTATGTGTGCCTTTGTCAGTCTTGCCTTTCATGACAACCCTGACTAATGCTGATGATTTGGTACAAATCTGTTCCTGGGGAGACACAACACAAATTGCAAGTGCAGCTAAGACCCTGAAATTATTGCAGAACTCAAATAATTCTTCTTCTTCTTCTTCTTCTTCTTCTTCTTCTTCTTCTTCTTCTTCTTCTTCTTCTTCTTCTTCTTCTTCTTCCTCCTCCTCCTCCTCCTCCTCCTCCTCCTCCTCCTCCTCCTCCTCTTCCTCCTCCTCTTCCTCCTCCTCCTCCTCCTCCTCTTCTTCTTGTTACTATTATTATTGTTGCTGTTGTTGTTGTTAATGATTTTTTACTTTAAACAAGAGGATACTGAAGCCCAGAAAGACCAAGGTCAAACCTTGGCCTGCTAAGATGTTAGAATAAAGCTGTGTTCCCCACCCAACAGAAGAAAACATGTAGTTAATAACAGTAGTTAGTACACTAAATATACCCCTTATCTCGAGAAATTCTGAGAATCTCAGGTTCCCATGACAAGAGAAAATTAAAGTCCCAAGAAAATTTTAAAACAATATGCATGTCAAAAAGTTTCTCTTGGGAGGATCACCCTTGGATCATGGGTTTGGAACAGGGAGCAGAGTTTGTACCGAGCTTAAAAATCCACAGGTAGTTGTCACTAATGAGTCAGCAGGAAAAGTTTGTCAGAGGAGCCCTGGAAGAGAACAGGAAAGATCATCTTCACATGGACTCCAGATGACTACATGGCATCTTGTACTGCAGATCACACTCAAACATGACCAGGCCCAGCTAGTGATGTCTTACCGGGAGGGTTGATGAAGATTCTTCTAAAGGTGTATGTACCTTAGACCAAGTGTGACTTACCTGAAATATTGAACCTTGCAGGTAAGTTTAAGAATCTCAAGAGGAGCTTATGCTGGGGTCCTGTAGTGGTTTAGATGAGAGATGTCTCCCATAGTCTCAGGCATTTGAACCTTCAGTTCCCAGTTGGTGATTCTGTTTGGGGAGGTTTCAGTGGCATACAGCCTTGCTGCGGGAGGTATGTCACTACAGGCAGGCACTGAGAGTAGAAATTTCACGTACTTCTAATTGTCTTTCTTCTTAGTTAGTGTATTAGGTTCAAGGGGTAAGCTCAAAGCATCTTGTTTCTAGTGCCAGGCCTGACACCTGCTGCCATGTTATCCCTGCCATTATGGATTCTAACCTTCTGCAACTGTAAGCAAAAATAAATTTTCTTCTGAAAATTGCCTTGGTCATGGTGTCTTATGAGAGCAACATAAAAGCAGTTATGGGTTCTAAATCTGAGTCAGCAAAGGGCTCAGGGAAGGAATGAAGACTGAATGGGCGATAAGAGTGAGACATCCTCATGTCAAGAATTGCAAAGAGAACACTGTCCCTCATACTCCGGAGCAAAGCAATGGGCCCAGCTAGCCTTGGCTCTCAGCCCTGTCAGGCAGGGCTGTTGTCTGAACCTGGCTCCAGGAAGCCCAGGCTTACCCCAGAAAGGGCAACTATGGGAGAAAGAGAATGAGCCTAGATCCCAGACTTATGCCTGCTCACTCCTCAGAAAGCTTTGCATCTTCTTTGCATGACACAGACTCTAGCAAACCTTCCTCACCTTCTACCCATGCCCTGTACACATCATGTCTACTGTGCTTGGGGTGGTTTGAATATGCTTGGCTGAGGGAGTGTCACTATTAGGAGGTGTGGCCTTGTTGGAGTAGGTGTGACCTTGTTGGAGGAAGTGTGTCACTGTGGGGAGACTCCCAGTGTGGAGTCTCCTTTTGTTGACATCAGATCAAGTTGTAGAACTCTCAGCTCCTCCTGCACCATGCCTCCCTAGGCACTACCATGCTTCCCACCATAATAATAATGGACTGAACCTCTGAACCTGTAAGCCAGCCCTGATTAAATGCTGTGCTTATAAGAGTTGCCGTGGTCATGGTGTCTCTTCACAGCAATGAAACCCTGACTAAGACAGTGCTGTATGCTCACTAGTTCAGTCCATGTCCTCATGAGCCATCAAAAACACAGACTCAACCCTGCTCCACCCATGGCCCACAGAAAGCTGCCAGAGTGGTGCCACTTTTCATTCATATATTTGCTCTTTCTTTCTTTTTTAGATAAGCACTGAGCTTCATCCGCCTTCCTGGACACTCAGAACAGAATGACAGGCTGGCAAGGCACTTGCTGCCGCTCAGAACCAGGGCAGGGCTGGGACAACAAAGCTCACTTTCAAGATGAACACAAGTCTCAAGTCTTCCCTGTCAAAATTCATAGATCTCAGAAACGTGCCTCACTGAGGAGAAAAAGCTGTTTTTACGCATGGTGATCTAGTGAAGTTCAGAATGGGACATGGCTCCTGAGCCCAGGATTTGTGAAAATAATCTGGAGTGGAGATCCTCTCTGATGTGTATTCACAGTCACTCTGATCTTCCAAACATGTGCCCCTGCTGGGGGCTCCAGTAGCCACAAGGCCCAGAAAATCTTTATCCCTGTTTCTATGGCTACCATGGGGTGAGATCGAGAACAGGACCTTGTCTCCAGGAGTGGGTCTGAACAGCTCTGTGCATATCAGCAGGTGGGCAGTTTGAATTGGGCCATAGGATGCCAGGTCCTGTAGCCATCAGGGAAGAGAGATGACAACTGTCTACCCATACATCCCAATGAGCCCCAGCATAATCCTATCTGAAAGGCAGAAGATGCCCACTTCTGAGGTAAGTGGAACTGTTTCCAGAGGGCCACAGGATCATGCCAGATGGATCAAGGGCGCCCAGAATAGCTCCTGGGAAACATCTTTATTCCTTTTACATGTCTCTAAGTCATGGCACTCTCTCCAGGGACCAAGCCATGGACTGCATGTTGTTGAAGTCATGACTCCATGCCCAGGTAGTGGCACTGGGAGATGGTAGAGCTGTCAGGAACTGGAGCTTGGTGGAAGCTCTTAGACCTCTGTGAACTCTGAAAGAGACTGTGGGTTTCTCTCTCTCCCTTATTCTTCCCATTTTTTTCTGACTGGGGTGTTAACTGTTTAGATCTTCTGTGTATTCTGGATACAAGGTGCCACCCCATAGGCCTAAAGAAGCAGGGCCAATAGATCAGTGCCAAACCCTGCCAAAATGTGGGCCAGAAAGAAACTCTTCTTTTTGCAAGCTGGTGATCTTCAGTATTCTACTAGAAAATTGCACAGCACTGACTTCTCAGACTCTTGAAGATGTTCAGTGCCTCTCAACTCTAACCAGGCTGTAACCATTCAAGTCTTCAGGTATGCCTCCTCTCTGGCTATACTTGGGCCCTCTAACAGCATACTCTTGCTGTAAGAGAAGTTCAGCCACTTAGCAACCAGACTCTGCAGCCTCCTGACTACATGCCACTCAGGGAACTGGGATGTTCATCAGGGCCTGTCAGGCTCTAAGCCACTGAGGTCAGCTGAGGGGCACGCAGCTGCCAGGAGACTCCCAAGACAGTACTCAGTCTGCTGCCCCTATGGCAGGGTTTTATGTATAGCGGACATATACAGAGACTTGGGAGTCTAAACTCTCTGTCCTTGTGAAAGCCTTCTACAACTCCTGGCATCATTTGGCATCTAGACAGAGCCTGGCTTTAGAATCAGCAGAGTTCTGCAGCAAAACACCCCAGACTGGGGAGCTGGGGCCCAGCTGTGGGGTCCTTGTAGATGAGGTACACAGGCGTGTCTTTGGGGACCATACTTGGCACTCAGCCGTGAGGTCCGTTCCACCCCATTGCCTACTGAAGCAGTGAAAATAATAATAATTTCTGGGACTTTCAGATTCAGCCTTCCAAAGTACTTTTCCAGGGACACACTCTGAAAGAACGCCATAGAAAATATGGTCTTGGTGACACAAAGCTTCAGACAGCCTTCTGATTTAAGGGGCGAGACTGCTAAGGGGTTTCTGGGAGTATTTTCTGTTGTTATTGCTGAAATATCAGAAGTATAATATCTGTCTTTGAGCTGGACCTCAGTCCCTGGCACGTAGAATTCTACAAGAGCTTGGCTCTCTTTGTGTCTGTCTTGAGGACTGAAGGAGTTTAAAGTGTGTGTCTGTGCCATATGCCCCACTATGAGGGGTCTATTTCTGTAGGTGATATGGAAACTATGTCTTATGTGAGCTCTACACTGGGAGCTTATGGTGGTTGTTCCTCAATGAGTATACAGGCTTCCCATTAGAGCATGTAGTCAGCTAAACCTGCCACTGGGAATGGAGCCTTTGTCAAGCACCTAATATGTGCCTGATACATACTAGGCTCTGAGAAAGGGAGTGAGAGGAAGCTCTGTTCCCATCTGCCCATAGACTCTGCAGCAGGTATAGAGCTCTGTACAGAGGTGCATGCAGTCTCCTGGTAATTTTTCCATCCCAGCAGGGGATTCATGTGCACAGACATCTCTGGTCTGGCATGCTCTGGACCATGGAAATCTTTCCCTGAACAACAGAAGCTCTCCTTTCCCACTAAAATCCTGAATGCCCAAGTTTGCTTTGGATATTGTCCATGAAACTGTAGCACGTAAGCTATAAGATCAACATCTTCTCTGAATACAGCCACAGGTCAACAATCTCACATTCTAGTAATGTCCCCATAAGCTCGGAGGTCTCAAACTAATATAGATCCAAACTCTCCTATTCAACCAGGACCCCTGATTGCTTAGGCTCAAACAGAATCTATGCCCTTACCACTTTCCACCAGTGTTTCCACCTGGAAGTTCAGGGGTGAAGAAACAAAGAGTAATGTGGTTTTATTTCCAGGAAATGGAGAAAGATGTGCCCAAGTGGCCAGCATCCCTGTGTGGGAGAGAGGCAGCATTCTCAAGGTCCAGATGGGCAGATGGTGCTGGGACCTGATGTGCTCTGCAGGGTGGGGGACATGCTCTTTTCCCCCAGATGGTCCTCCAGAGGGTTCCTGAAGCCAGGGTAACTAATGGCTGGCGGATGAATCTCTGAGGCGTCTGTTTAGAGTGCGTTGACGCTTCATTGAAGACCTGCCAGGGCCTGATGACAGTTATACTATATCTTACGGGGAAGGAGACAGGACGATGTGCTAGATTAATACTTTGCCTTTTTAATCTATTAATCTACCACCTTTGGGACATGATTTTAAATCCACTCCGGAGCAAAGTGACTGAAAATCATTTTAGTCTGACAGCTTTAAAAGATCACAAGCGAAAGACGTTAAGAAGGTCTCAACCCATTGATACCCAACAAGGGCAGCTATTTGGGATTTGCCTCGCCCTGGTGATAGCTCTCACTACTCCCAGGGAGAGGACCTGAGGCAGGCATCACACGCCAAGAGGAAAACACCCTAACATATGAAGTTGGGGGAAGTGAGGTCTGCATTGCAGGCATTGTAGGGGTGCCTTCCTACATTTATCACTGATGGAACCAAAGACCCTCAGAGTCACTAGAGAGAATCAGTGTCACAGACAGCAGCAAGGAGAGGGAGTGCTGGTGACAGAATGCTCACAGTGTGCAGCTGACAAGGCCTGGAATTCATTTGTCCAAAAGCTTAAAGTTGGGCATCATAGAAGCAAATGTATTTGTATTTTCAAAGCACGTCATTAGGTCCTGATGTTGCTGGTGCATCTGTCACTGAGCCATGGCCAGTGTTAGAGCTATTGACAAGGTTTGGCATTCATCTTGTCTGTGACAGCCCAGGGTCAAGAAATTGGATATGTGGCTTAAGGGTCCTTACAGACTGGAGAAGGGTGGGCTGGTAGCTTAGAGGCCACTCAGCTGTGCCAGTATGTCCCTTCTGGCCAGCTCTCCATAGTTAGAAGTGTAAACAGACCCTTAGGGAGGGAGAAGATCCCAGCATGTTTGGAAAAAGAATCCAGAGATTAAGATCCTCTAATTATTAGGTTAAAATGCATATATGGTAGCCTGGGGTCCGGGTGTGGAAACTGAAGCCAATCTGTTCCTGAAACCAAAGTCTCAGGAGAGGTGCCAAAGACTGTCCTGATGCCCTAAGGGTTTCTAAGAGGGCCTGGCAATTCATTAGTGTGCTCGCACCTAACTATCTGCTCCTCCTGGCCTCTGGTGTCACTTCCCTCCCAAACCTACTTTCTCCAAATCCTTTACAGAAGCCACCCTGGAGTAATAGATAAGAGAGTTTAAGACAAGAATATAGAAATACAGAGTTGTTATCAAACTATGTTGTCAGAAACAAATAAAAACATGGTTAGAACTGACTTGTGGGTGAAGGAGTGTGTAGGAGGTTGGGAGGGTAGCAATCAAGGAAGATCAGGTAAGATCCAGAGCCTAGAAAAAAAATACATGCTATGATGAAAATAAGTAAGAAGAAATTATCACAAGAAAAGGCTAAGCCAGGAAATATTCTGGTTAGTCTGCCAGGAACACCAGTCCTTCTGTAGGGGCATCAGGCAGTGCTGAGCTTGGATCTTTGGTTTTGCAGAGTGGGTCCAGTGCTTTGTTCCTTTTCTTCCTGCAAGTCTCCCTGAAAAGAAGTCCATGGTTGCTGATCCTGGACATTTCCCTAATTAGTTTTCTGTATTAGTTAGAAAAGAACTATTCAGCCTCTGCATCATCACCCTACTGTGAGATCCTCAGGTTGTAGAATTGGAAACAAGAAGCCACAGGAAAACAGAATGAAAACCACCCAGAATCCCTCTGATGTAGGCTTGGGAACTCTCTGTGCTCCTATGACCTCTATGCATAGCAGCTGACATTCCCTCAGAGGGGTCCATGGGTGGGGAGATATGAAGACTCCAAACTCTGATGACCCCATCCACCTTTGGCTACATTTCAGGCAGTTGACCTTCCTCCTGACCCTGGCATTTCTCTCCTGAAGGCAGTCACTCCAGTGTAGCTCTGCGTTTTTACCTATTGTACTATTGAGAACCTCTCTGACTGGGTAACTGAAGGCCTCACTGTCCATATATCTCCATGTGTCTCCTTCTCACCTGGAGAACTTTGTTCTACTTCTCTTTAGAAAACCAACTCTCTGGTGACCTACACTTTAAGGAGATACCCCTCTGTGAGGCAGCTCTCTATGTGACCCCCTGTGAATCAAGAGTTCTAGAAGGGCTCTCAGGATGAGGCTCCATGGGCCTAGCTTGACTTCAAGGGCTGGCTGACTCTGTGACATTTAGGTGAGTGATTTTACAGGATGCTGAAGGGGCTCCCCATGCATCCAATGCAACTTGTCACTCCAAATGATGCTCATGGAGACCCAGGACCAAGGCTCAAGCTTCCCCTAGGAGGCCCTGTCACTGTCCCCTCACCCCATCTTCTCATTAACACCAGGTCTCTGATTACTCATGGACAGACCTTACCTCTGGGTCCCCATTATGTGGTATGACCCATGAGGAGATGCATCCATAGACATACTTCCCTGCTTTCTAAGTCCAAATGTTCTCAAGTTCAGCCCATAGAAACCTTGAAGGAGTTGTCAAAGTGAGTCCCCAAAATCCCAGTTCCTGCAAACAGAAACATACTCTTCATTGCTGAGAGCCTTGACCTTGGATTCCTCTAAGAAGCCACATTCTTCAGTCTGCCCCCACTCAAGGCAACTCATCGCACCCCCTCATTCTGAAATATCAGAAGTTTTGGTGACCCCTTTCCTGTGCTCTCTGCACTAGAAACCCTTACTCTTGTAGTCTCAGGGCTCTGCTCTCAGCTACCACGCCCCTGGAGATGGCCAGAGTCTCTATAGGATCTAAGTGGCCATCTCCAACAATTCTACCTACAGCACAGTCTAGTCATAGACTTTCTCCTCTGGAACATAGCTTTGAACTGTCCCCACCAGGCTCCTACAATTTCAGGAATGGTGGAATGATAATGGAATTGACAAACAAGGCTACCAGCAATGTGAAAAGCATCATGCATAAAAACGTAAAGCTAAGTACACAATAAAACAGCCAGAAACACCTCTCAGTATGTAACTGTATATGTGTAATTATGACTGTGGATGGAGGGTGGTGGAGACATGGACTTACACACATCTATGCTATGGTTCCAGGCATCCCTATGCTAGTAGCTATGTCATTCCAACTCTGTACACTCATGTGTCTCCCCCAATTCCTCTTTTCTTCACTTTCACAGGGATATTGTCCCTGATCTCAGGACCCAGACAGGTGCTGCAGAACAGACACCTCATCTCAAGGTTCCCCACTCATTTGCTTCTGCCAAGACCCCTTTCCAGGTAAGGTACGCACATAGTCTGGCAGTTGGATTGTCAGTGTTTCATGGGGGCTCCCATGAGGCCCTCCATAGTCAAACATTCTGAGTATCTTGCTATGGCCAGCAATTCTTCAGGTACATGTGGTAACATGGTTACGCCACCATCACTATGGAGACAAATGGTCCCAGTTCTTTGAAGTCAGAACCAACAAGCGAGGACCCCTCTATGCTCCTCTCTTTTGAAATAAATAAATATTTTTTTATAAATTTTTGAGAGTTTTATGTGAAGTATTTGGTCATAATGAAACCCAGTTCTTCCCACATATGTTCCACCTTTAGAGTCCCCCCACCTTTTTTTTAATAACCCACTGACTTTAGGAGTAAATGTGCTACGGTTGTTTTGCTAAAAGTACATCGTATCAAACTGTCGTATTCGGCACTCATAGATTAGTACAACTCTCAGCGCTCATCAAAGAAGTGTCTTACTACCATGGGCAGAAGTCAATACAGAAGTTTTCTACACTCTTGACACACACCCCAACTCCATCCCAGTTGTATGTGTAAATCTAGGCATGTAAAGGCAATTTGTGGTTTGCTGTGAAAATTGTATTTTGTTCTTTACACATTGTTTTCCTAAAGTTTTGAACTTTTTTTCATTACTGACAAAAACATCTACATAAATTAAATTTTTGGGTTATTAAATTGATAAAAATTGATAATATTTGTCCCAGTTGGCTATTGGCTATGTTTAAGACAACTTCTGGTGGAAGGCACACAAATATTTGCATATTGTTAAGTTTGTAACTTGTTTGTTTTGCACCTTTATTTGGGTCTGTCTTGCAAGTGCATAAGGAGGAATTTGTTTGTAGGTATCTCTCATGGAGTCAGGGCTTCACTATTTAAGTGATTAGTCAACTAATTAATTTTAGATGCAGACTTCAGACACATCTCAAGTTTGTTCTGTTATTTCAAGTGAGATGAGTCAATTTTTGTTCCTTCAAAAACCATTACTGATTTCTCATAATGCCATTTGCCTCTGCCCAGATGGCCTGAGATGGATCCTGTGATGGTGGGTCTTCACTATTAATTTGACTGGATTTAGAATCACCCCTCAAAAGACACAACTCTGAGTGTGTCTGTGAGGGCAACTTCCAGAGAGGTGTAAATGATGAGAGGCCATTTATCTCAGAGTGTATTAGGTTGTACAGTTTCAGAGGGTTAAAATCCATGACCTTATGGTAAGGCACATGACAGCAGGCAAGCAGGCAAGCAGGCAAGCAGGCAAGCAGGCAAGCAGGCAAGCAAGCAAGCAGGCAAGCAGGCAAGCAGGCAAGCAGGCATGGTGTTGGAACTGTAGCTGAGAGATTGCTTCCTTATCCACGGGTAGGAGGCAGAGAGAGATAACTGAAAATGCCATGGGCTTTCAAAAGAAAATAAGGGGAATATCATGAAGGAATATTGGACCAAGACTGAAACCCAGCATAGCAAACTTCAAACTCTGTAGATCCATGTCTGATGTGAATGGACTTTGATAGCTCCATCCTTCCAGCTTTGTTGACTGCAACACACTTCTCTCTCTGGTTCCACTCCTTGTATGTGGTGCGCCTTGGCATACATCCATAACTCTGGCTTCTCCAACAACTTGGAGTTTCAATCATAATCTAGATTTCACTTTCCCAGCTTCATATAACAGCCCTTCTGGACCTCCATGCAGAGACTCCCCTGCCATATCCCTGGCTTCAGCGGCTTTCCTGTATCTGAGATTCCATAGCCCCTTTATTCCTGTGCCCTTCTTGAATCTAAAGCCAGATCCATGTGGTTGATATTGCCAAGTTCTGCTGGAAATGCTTGGTATGAAGGCTGGCTTTGTCCTTGGACTAGATCTGCATAAGCTTTTATTTGCTGATGTTCTTTAGGAATTGGTAATCTCTTGGGCCCTTTCTTTTCACAAGTCAAAGGACTAGTTAGGTTGAGTCTTGTCATGAGAGGACCACTCCCTCTATTCCATCTCTCCCTTATCTCTTTCAGCAAACCCCATGACACTGACATTACATTTCTTGATGTTTTCTCCTCAGATGACCATTTTATGTTTCTTTTTGTTCCCCTCACTCTTTTTCATTGTAGATCTGCACTGATCACTGATAACCACACGATGTCAACATTAGGCTGTCTTGAAATCTCCTCTGCCAACAAAATTAGTTCCAAACTCTTTATTTATATCTCAGGCAGATTCTTGGGACAAGGGGGAAAAAAGCCACATTCGTTGCTTAATTTCACAAGAATGGTCTCTAGCACATTTGTTAATATTATTCCCCTGTGGAACCTCTTGAGCTGGGTTTCTATATTCAACACTGTTCTCAGTACTGCTGTCTTCCAAGCTTCTACTAGGGTGAACTGTTAAGCCTCATTTACAGTGTTCAGTGCTCTCTTCCTACTCCACAGAACCAGTGTCTTCCACATTCTTCCAAAACCCCTCATGGTCACAGCAATAGCCTACTTCCTGATACCAAATTCTTAGTTACTTTTTTAATGTTGTGAAGAGATACTGTGACCAAGGCAACTTAAAGAAAAGAGTTTATATGGTATGTACTCACTGATAAGTGGATATTTGCCCAAAAGTTCAGAATACCCAAGATTCAATTCACAGACCATATGAAACCTAAGAAGGAAGAACACCAAAATGTGGATGCTTCAGTGTTTTTTAGAAGGGTGAACAAAATATTCACCGGAGGAAATATGAAGACAAAGTGTGGAGCAGAGACTGAAGAAAAGGCCATCCAGAGAATGTCCCACCTGGAGATACATCCCATATACAGCCACCAAACCCAAACATTATTGTGGATGCTGGGAAGTGCTTGCTGATGGAAGCATGAGAAGCTGAGGCAGAGCCTGACAAATACAGAGGCAGATGCTTGCAGTCAACCATTGGACTGAGTGTGGGGTCCTGGATGGAGGAGTTGGAGAACGGACTGAAGGAGCTGAGGGGGTTTGCAGCCCCATGGAAGGAGCAACAGTTTCAACTGGTCTGACTCCCAAGAGCTCCCAGAGACTGGACTACCAACCAAAGAATACACATGGAGGGAGCCATGGTGCTGGCCACATATGTGACAGAGGAGGGCCTTATTGGACATCAGTGGGAGGAGAGGCCCTTGGGCTTGAAGTTGTTAGATGCCTCAGTGTAGGGGAATGTTAGGGAAGGAAGACAGGAGTGGGTAGGTGGGTGGGGGAGCACCCACATAGAGGCAGGGGGAGGAGTGATGGAATAGGAAGTTTCCAAAGGGGAGACCTGGAAAGGGGAAAACATTTGAAATATAAAGTAAATATCCACACACAAAAAAATGAGAACTCACATTTAAAAAAAAAAGAGTTTATTGAGGCGTGCTTACAGTTTCAGAAAGTGAATATCGTGGCAGAGAGCATAGTAGCAAGGCAAGCATTCATGCTGTTGGAGCAGTAATTGACAGCTTACATCCTGATCCATGGTATGAGAGAGAGAGAGAGAGAGAGAGAGAGAGAGAGAGAGAGAGAGAGAGAGAGAAAGAGAAAGAGAGAGAACTAATTGTTGATGACATAAGGTTTCCTCAAAGCATACCCCCCACAGTGACATGCCTACAACAAGGACACACCTGCTAATCCTTCCCAAACTGTTCCACCAATTGAACACCAAGCATTCAAACATATGAGTCTTTGGGAGCATTGTTATTCAAACCACCACACTGGGTGTTCTTCTTTTTGTTTGTTTGAGACAGGGTCAGCCCCATGCTTTCTAGGTGCTTGGATTATAGGAATGTGCCTGACATTGATCCAGGATGATCTTCCATGATTAATTTTCAGTGAAACACACTTATGGTACATTGCCTCTTCATGTCTAGGGCAGTCCAGGGAAGACTGTGATTCTCTCCACCTCCACTACTCCCACAACTACAACTCCTCTCTCGCTCCTCTTCCCAGGTCTCCCCCTTCCCTTCCTCTACTTGTTGGTATCTGCATTGAACTTGTGTGAGATTTATGCTAACTCAGTGAGACCCAGACTAGTTACCATAGCCATCTTCCTGTCAAAGATCAACGAAGGTTTTAGTGTGCAGCAGGCCACTACAGAACCCTTGGAAAGTCTGTTAAAGTTTCTCAAATAGATTTTCTTTTTGCACAGTGCATCAAGCATTTTGGGAATGCTGTTTTCTGTTGATATTTTCTAAGATTTGTTATGACCATTCTAGAAGGCAGTGACTTTGTATGTGAGCTTTGTAGCCCACTACAAGTCCCTTAAGGCACATTTTCTTTGTTTACACAGCTTCTTTAAACCTCAGGGTCCTGTGAGTAAGTGGAATAAATGTTGCTTCTTTTTCCTTCCACTCCAAACATACAGGGATGATGTATGAAGAGTCTTGTGTTTACATGCATGGCTACCCATCAAAACAAGCGAGAAACCCTGAGCCCAGAATTTGGGCAGAGTCTGTAGCAAGTAGAGCCAAGACGAATGACTATAATAGATCACTGAACCACAAAGCACAGCACAGGCCTTGGTTGTGCAAAATTCACCTTGTGTTCAGGAATGGAAAGCTGCCCACCTTATTATGGGATAACCTCTGGGCCTCTATGAGGATATGGTCACTCACCTAGCCTGTAATTGCCTTAGAATGAGGAACTGCATCAGTGTCAACTGAGTCTCCACCCCAGTCCCAAAAGATGGCTATAGGATTCCCTGCAGCTAGGATGGATCAGCCCAAGCCCTATTCTGCAGCAGAGGGATACATGAAGAAGCATCTCCCCCCCCCCCCATACATACACGGATGCTGCCATATATGGCCCTCTTTCTGCCCTCAGGAACCTACTAGGCTTTCTCAGACATCTGTGCTATATAGTTCTCCAGGGCTGATGACCCTCCCTTCCTTTCTCTCTGGCTCACTTTCACCATACAAACCGGGAACCAAAAGAATTTCCTGGAGCCCCTTTGCACACTGTTACCCTTACTGCAGCTGAGTTCTTACCTCATCTCCCCGAGGGCAGACATAGCAGGGGCTGTGAGGATCAGCTTGCCCATGGTGCTAACTCTGGCTCCCAGGGCCCTGTTGTTTTATAGGAGGAGGCTCAGACTCTTCTAGAATGCCTGCAAGCATATCCAGGGAAGATGATCCACTCAGAGACTACCTGGGTTCTATGTCAGAGGTCACCGGCTGCTGGTGAGCACCTGGGACAAGGCTGGCGGTGTTGAAGTGACCCAGCCTCAGGCTGGGCTGCTGTGGGGCACTGCACAGGACAGCAATGTAGGGCAAAGGTTCAAACACCCAAGCACCCACTGAGGAGGAAAATGAGCTCTCACAGCACACACCTGGTCCAAAGAAAAGCACCTGGCTTGGGCCCAGAAAAATCTGAGGCAGCTCCCTCTCCAGATTTTTTGGGCCCTCTCTTCCCTTGTGTCTCCACTGAATGTATCTTTAAGTTCAGAAGCCTAGCCCTTTTATACAGGTTGCTGGCAAGGGTCAGTGCAGGACCTTGGCTAACTGAGGACACACTGCCTGGTGAAATCCCTAGAGGAGAAACCCTGTGTATGTCTCAACTCCCTCCTTAGCAGGCCTATACCTCTGTGAGATCTGGACCACCACTCCTATGGAAGCCACAAGTACTACAGAGGTAAGGAAACAGATTCACTACTCGGCATCCTGAGATAATTGAGGACCCATCCAGATTCAAAGCACTTCTCTTGTGTCATCTGAGGATGAGAAGGAAAGTCTTTTTAAAAAGTAGAAAACCTTTGAGACTAGTTGTAAGAGAGAGATATACTCATCTTCAGAATTTAGCATGTCTTTCTCCTGAAAGTGAAGTGGCTCAAATACAGCCTAGGCAAACCCCAAGCTCTCCTGGCTTTCTGTGCTGAATTCATCTTTACAGAGCACCTGAGTGCCCCACCCCCACCCAGCACCCTGTTGAGCTAACAGTGGTGGGAAGGTAACTTCCTTCAGCATCTCATGAATGAGTCCACCTTGTTACTTACCCAGAGGCTAGCATTTCTGTCCCAGGCTGAGGCAGAGGTGGCCTTCTTGCCATTACCCAAACTTTTGTCACTGGAGAGCTCAGCTTGACAAGTTGCCATCTTACCTCACTGCTTCTCAGCTCTGGTTCAGGAACTGAGCCAGCTGGAGTCATGGGCATTGGTTGACTATGTAACAAATGCTTCCCTTGACTTTGTTGTTGCCCTCCCCTGGCTACCTCTCCTTTCCCTCCTTGGCTAGCCATGCTTCAGATTGCTATAGCCCTGTTCTCTCACTTACCAATCAATGACACAGGGATGGCTCACAAGACCTGAAGGTCAGATATGGGAAACACTGTTATCAGATCCAAATGGGATGCTGTGACCTGAAAGATGGCAGTGTTCCTCGATAGCCCTGCTTCTTACACCACCTCCCTTCTCCCTACTTGACCTTTGTACTTGGGACCCTTATTTCAAGTGATGGTCCCTTTCCTTAGTCTTCCTGCCTGGCTTCCTTCTCTTCTTGAGAGAAATGTCATCCAGCACCCACGGTGTTACTTACAGCATACCATGGCAACCCTGTAAGGTACTTCTACCTAGCTGGCATCTACTGAGCTCCACAATAGCAAGTCACTTTACCAGCAACCAATACCCATGGATTCCGGGTGGAGATATTCTTCTAGTCATTGAATCTGGCACCAGAGACCCCACAGTGCTATCCTGGAGACATTGTTTTCTTCCTACTTCCTTGAAACCTTCAAAGCATATACAATCTCACCCTCAAATGCTCTTCGTATCTGTTACCTTGTCCTCTATGTCCCCAGTCACTCCACTGTTAGTGTCTCCCCCCTGAGTTAACCCATATGTCCTGGTCTGCAGCCTTAGGATCTCCAAGCCTCAACAATGCCATTGACACATCATGGGAGAGAACAGTATCCATGGAGGAGGTATTGAACACTTGGAGAAGGCCCAGTACAAGATAGTGCTGTCATATTTAGAATGAACATGTCAGAAACCCCCCTGGACCCCAAAAGCGGGCGGCTGTGGCAGGAAACTTCTGCCTGGGACACTAGGATTCCATAGACAAGCAGCTCCGGGAGAAAAATCCTCTCTCCCAGCAACGCAGAAAAGCCCATAGCAGGGGCAACGCGCCCCCAGAGCTCACAGACTCTGCCCGCTTTCTGCGGGCCACAGAGACTGACGGCCAGCAGCTTCCGGTGACGGCCGGAAACCTCAGCTTGGGCCACAGGGCCCCACAGCTAATCAGCGCCGGGACAAAGACCCCTCTCAGGAGACCGCAAGACCCAGGAGAGGGCCAAAGACACGCCCCACAGCTCACCAGGTACTGCCCCGAACCGCGAGACACAGGGACCGAGG
>CM052716.1:1729126-1890018 GCA_028551405.1 Uromys caudimaculatus
CATTGGAAATGTATATAAAGTATCAAAAATAAAAAAGGAGGAAAAAAAAAAGAAAATATATAAAAAAAATAAATAAATAAAAAAATAAAGTATCAAAAAAAAAAAAAAAAAAAAGAATGAACATGTCCAGAATTTCAGGCAACAATCCCTCACCACTCTGTAATGAATAAAGAAGGACCATCAAAGCTCAGGGATGGCTCAATGGGCAAAGTGCTTGCTACAGAAGCAGGAGAACCTGAATTTGGACCCACAGCACTCGTGCAAATTCTGGACAGGCACACATGGCGTCCCACCTAAAATCCTACTGCTAAAGAACAGAGGCAATGGATTCGCCGGGACAAACTGGCTATCCAGGCTAGACCAATCTCTGAGTTCTAGGATCTACTGAATGACCCTGTCTCAATCAAGTGGAGCATTGGGGGAAGCAGAGGCAGGAGCATCCATGTGAGTCAGAGGCCAGTCTCACAAAGGGTTCTAGATCAACCCGGGCAGCATAGTGAGAGCCTTTCAATAAATGAATAAAATGGAGAGCAATTTAAGATGTTCAGGGTCAATCTCTGACCTCTCCATGCATGCATACATATGTGCATAATCACACACACACATGCATATACACACACGCACACCATAAACATACACACACATACATACACATGGCATATACACATATGCATGCACACCACACACATACGTGCACATACACACACCCATGCACATCACATACATACATACACATGACCATATATACAGACCCATGCATGCTACACACATACATCAACATATACATGCACGGGAATATATATACACCCATGCACACCACACACATACATGCGCACACATGTGCACATACACACATGCATGCATACCACACACATACATGCACATGCACACACATTGGTACACACACACATGCATGCATACCACACACATACATGCACATGCACACACATTGGTACACATGCACGCATGCATACCACACACATACATGTACATACATACACATGGGCACATACACACACATGCATACCACGCACATACATGCACATACACACACGGACATATATGCATATGCATGCACACCACACACAAATGTGCATATACCAAAATTGAATAAAATGAAAGACCATGTAAGGCAGAAAGGTGAGAAGAGAGCTCCTGGAACCTATTCAAGGACATGATGCTGAAGTTGAGGATCCACTTCTAGCTTCAGTGTTATTTGCAAGTTTAAAATAACGAAGTGTTTTTAAAAATCCATATATATTCTAACGAGTCACTTCCAATTCTAAATGCATCAAGGCAGCCGGAACCTGCTGCATTCAAGGTATTAAAATTGAAGCCGATGGTGGCTCCACATTAGTCATTACATCAAATGGAGATGCCTTTAAATTTATATTAAATTCAATTTAAATGCCATCAAAACCATGGTTGACAAAGTACTGACAGATGAATATTTTAGAATGACTCAATAGCAGTAAACTTTATTTTCCTACCTTGAGGCAAGGCGATGGGCTTCTGTGTGCAATAGGTTGAACGGGGTCCGCAGTAACATGGCTTATGATTTCCATAAAGGGAAAATTTATCTTTAAAAAGTGATTTTAAAGGCTTTAAGTCTTGAACTCTGAAAACATTTCTCCAGGCTTCTTTCTGCTCTGCTCATTATTTCATGCTATGAAATCTAATCCTTATCCCACTCTCAAATACCTCCTGATTTGGAATGGACAATTAGTTACTTTTAAGGTTTTATGTTTCATGTTGGTAGCCAGTAATATTTCAGTCTGATTTTTTTCACTTAAAGTTTTTGGTCATGAGGAGAAAAGGCTCTCTCATAGTATTTCCCCTCTGGTTGCTGGGGAAAGAGTAAATTTTTAGCCCAGTGGACAAGAGACTCAGTTAGTTAACGAGTCTTTGCAATGGCTTCCAATATGTCTTTACTGCCCTAGGGTAGACCTTGGTATGAGATCTATAAGCCTCATAAGAATGATGCAGCCATACTGCATAAATAATAATTAGAGAGAAATATCAGACATACTGATGATTGACAGATAGATGATATAGAATGAGAGAGAGAGAGAGAGAGAAAGCTGAATTATATGGACAGATGAGTGGATGGGTACATGTGTGGGCAGGCAGATTAAATGGATGGATGGAGTGATAGATGGGAGGGTAGGTGGATAGATGGATGGATGGATGGATGGATGGATGGATGGATGGATGGATGGATGGCATATTGATCTAAAGAAATAGACAACTTCCTCTAGTTGCTCCAACTGTTCTCATAGATGGCTTTATAGTTCAAACTCCATCTTTCTCCAGACTTAATTTCCAGAATCATGGACGTTTCCTCGTCCACTATCTTGGAGGTTTATTTACCTTAGTATAAAGGTCCTGCATTCTGCAGAATTTCCTAATGTTTTCTTTTCAGCCTAATAAATCTCCAAATCCTGTCATTGATTCTTACCTGGTCTGTGACTTGCTTCTCTCTGGCTCCAAGCACCAGTCCTTGAGGAAGGCATTGCTTAGTTGGGACTTTCAAACATAGCCAGCAAGAGTTGGGAGACAAGTGTCCCACAAGAAAGAACAATGGAGTTTACTGAGCCCCCATGTTACCCTTCCAATGTCATAGGCCAGAAAGAGGACCCCAGTGAGCTGAGCACAGGTACAGTGATGCTGTTCCCACTATCAGAGGGAAGAAGTTCTGGAATGATATCGTGTTCTGCCAAAGTTCCCCACAGCCCCTCCAGCTCTAGAGTGTTGAGCCAGACAGACATTACCACATTGCTATCTCTCATCGCAAGATCCTCTTCTCTCTGCTTCCTGTCTTCCCTGGATGTTCCATAGCTGCCTGGTCATTTCCCAGTGCCCACAATAGCCATTAAATGGTACAGAAACAAAAAGGAACCCAGAGCATCCTGGAGGTAACCAAGGCACAGGCAGGATAAGTAATTCTCCTTGATCTTGGTGCTACTGAGAAGTACATTATCCCATGGGGATATCATGTGTACCAACCTCTATATAACCACTGAATTTCAGCCCACAGGGATGCCTTCTGCAAATAGTCTAACTGACCCTGGAATTTACATTGCCTAGTGCTTCACCTTGAAAAAGGGAGTAGTGGACGCTGCTTCCCTGAGCATGTTCAGTTCTGAAGTGCTTCCACCAGTCTACAGCAAGTCTGTGTCACTACCTAGAGGGACAAAAGCCACTGAGCCTTAGAGATATGGGGCTGGGATTGAAGGAATGGGTAAGTCCTTTTGGCCGTCTTTCCCACATAAGCAGGTTAGATGTTGCTGTGAACTACCAAGGAAAGCTGCCCCTATGACCTTGGCTTTGTGTTTCTGCCCTAACTGTGGAGGACTCCTCTTACACACAATACACTGGCAGCACATTAGTGCCCTGTGGAGATGTTCTGCTGTGTTCCAGGCCTTTCCTTATAGTCTGGCAATTACTCACAATGAGGAAACTCAGGTGTGACTAAACTGAGGGCTGCTTCCAGGAAGAGTCCTTGGGGCCTTCAGAATGTTTTATAAGAGTCTTTTGGCTGAATCAAGAAGGGAAGATGTGAGCCCCCAGCTTCTACTTCTGTTTGCATTCCCCCCCCCAAAACTTACAATAAATATAGACACCTAAAGCTCCTCACTAGTGACAGCAGTAAGCCCAGTGTCAAGTAAATGCTGGTAGGGTCTGAAGATTAGAGGCAAGGGACACACTCAAGGGAGACTCTGTCATGCCTCTGACTATAGGAAGTCTTCTGCCTTGTTTCCAAGCAGGAAACTGTGGTGCAGAGATGTCTATGCAGATGACAACCCAGACCACTTCAGATGTTTCTTCTCAACGGTATTATTTCTGTTACTTTAAAAGAAAAAAATCTATTGTTTTAATTAGTCTACAACATACTTTTAGAGTATTTTTGTTTGTCTGTTTTGTCTGATTCTCATTTGCAGGAGGCAAAAAGCAATCCATTTGGAAATGTGTCTGCTTTGGTGAAGAAATGAAATTTGTTGTTTGTAGCTGAAAAGCAAAGAGCTTTGCCCCTGAATAGTAGTGTTAGGAGAACAACCCCAGAACAGCTCTGTCTGCTCTTTGACTTCGCAGTTCACAACACAGGTGAAGACAGAGCTGAAAGATCACACCGATGAGCTTCTATGTAATTTAGGATAAAACTGCTGTGATTACATGAATACACACATCATCCACTAATATAGAAAAGTCAAATAGATTTGTGTGAGTATTATTCTTTTTTTATCCCTTTACAGTTATGAGATGTGCTCTGACCTTCACTTTATAACTTTGGAATTATCCCAGCATCCTGTAGCTGTGGAAGGATGCCAGAATTATCTGAGAATAGGTCTGCCCCTGCACTTAAACATAGAAGCCATTGCAGTGTCTAAGTTTTGCCTCATTGTAAGCAAGAGAGTAGAAGGAACTGGGACAATTGTGTGCCACAGAGGGCTGACATGATTCTCAAGATCAGCATGGAATCCCCTTGACAGTGTGACAGCTACTTTGGGCATGACTCCTGAATACCCCCCAGGTGGACCCACACATAGCAGTGATATTATCTGTTTCAGTTCTTTTCTTCCAGCCTGAAGAGGAAATCCTTACACTGAGGGGTTCCTCAGGACCTATGGGGAGGCAAGAGACAGTTTGCCTAAACAGGAAATTCACAAGCTCTGGGAAGATATCATGGTTAATTTTTATATTGAAAGCTCTTAAGTCAGAAATCATGTGTCCAGCATTGTCCATGCTATTCAACGAAAAATATAAGATAAGCCAGAGCTAATTACATCATTGGTGTCCACTTCATTTCATGTGTTCAGATTCATTTGATGATTATAATTCTCAGCCCTCAGTTAATACATGATGACAGAGGATGCTGGAAACTCTTCTCTGGTGGCTTTGTGTGTTGGGTATACTTGTGTGTGGATATTATACTTCTGATAGGGTTGGGCCATGACTGACTTTGCCACTTTTGCCCTTAATTTCTACTCCAATTTTGTCCCTTAGATCCAGCCATTCTCTAGATCACCTATATTTCAGGTGGGCTAATCTCTCTACACTCAGATGCAAGAGGCCCAATCATATCCATACCTCGGGTAATCCATTTCTGTGTGACTGGCATAAATGGCCTGGCTGACCATCCACGGGAGAGTCCTAGGTTCTAGAAACAAATCAGAAATGGTCATAATAGAAGACTGGAATCCAATATAATACATTCTCCCCATGGCCACAGTGACTGTTCCAAGGAAGTCACCACCAATGCTGGTCTGTTTCCAAGCTAGGACACTGGTTTCTTTCTCCTCCTCTCTGAACCTCCACAAAGAACTCTCTCCAGTACATGAAAGTGACACTGGGTAGGGGGAACTCTGGAGCTGAGGGATGGCCCATTTTGTAGAAAAAGATGATAAATTCAACTTTCTTCCTCCAGTGAGTAGGGCAAGTATCTAAGAAAAGGACAGGGACAGGGTGGTACAGGACCTCACGCCCAGAGGACAGGAAGATAGCCTAGGTTGTTACCTGTACGGTCACATCCATAGCAGTCAAGGTTCCATGCCTGGTAATCAGGCAGAAGACTAGAAACAGAACCCCTATAGGGCCTCTCATCTGTTCCTGACTATGTCCTGTTTGATCCTGAGTATGTCCTCTACCCCAAGCCCCACAGGGCCAGAGCCTACCAGAGGCCTCACTGGCCATCCAAGTCATTGATAGTACTAGCGGGAACTCTGGGTACCTATATTTATTAATTTTTTGGGAAACACAAAGGCAAAATAGAGGCTTATAGCTACCCTTCTCTGTCTAGCCTGAAGACTCTTACCACAGGCTCTGAGAGCCCCAAAACTTCTCCCAGGAAAATTCCTCACTTTAATCATTTTGAATCTTCTCAATGGAACTACTGTGATGTAGTATAGAACACAGCAGAATGGCAAGTGGGGCACTAACATTGCTGAGATTCTGGGAATAAGAGGAGTTCTCCTGAGTTAGGAGAGAACCGCCAAGTCATGGTCACAGATGCAGGACTCTTTGTTGTACTTCATAGTGACCCCTGTCTATGAATGAAAGAGGACTGAAGTGGGCTTTACCTGTGGAAAATTACCTGGGTCACTCTCCCCAAGGAGTCCTCTGATTAAGCCAACCTCTCCTGGGTCCACAGTGCATCAGGGATGACAAGCTTGGCTCTCAATAGCAATGGCTCTACTGACTTAAATAAATAAGAACTTGCTGTGCATTGTATTCTAGGCTGCCTGGGAAACTGAGGTTTCAGGATTACCTGTGGTCACAGAGAAAAAGAAAGGTGGGGGGGGGGGATACAGAATCTCTGAGAAGTCTTCTTTCTCCAAGATGAATTAGCAAGAATTACCAAGACAGATTGACAAGTGTCAGCTAGTTGTGCTGGTTCATTCATGATATCCAGAACTCTGGAGACTAATACAGAGAATCCTAAATTCTGACCTTGGCCACTTAGAAGCTGGGATAAGACTTAGTGTAGAAAACTTGTGTCTAACATACATGAGGCCCCAGATTGATGCCTAGCATGTCAAAAACAAAGAAAGAAACAAACAAACAAACAAGAGTTACAAGTGACTTTTAGACACTGAGTGTGTGGATGTGGAGACAGTCCTGAAGTGGAGATTTCTGGTTTCTTTGGAGATTCAGTTGTATCATGTAATGTTTTTCTGTAAACTGTCTTCTGAGAGAATGATTTTGTGAAGCAGACACGTGGGAGGACGTTTTGCTAAGAACAAACACATGGTGTTTTTCTGGAGGCAGCCTAGAAAAAAGGACATGTGATGTTTTGCTAGAGTTGATGCTTGAGAGAACACATGATGTTTAGAAAAGATATAAATATAGACCAATAAACAGTGGATGATGCTGGATGGTATTGGTGAGCCTTACCATTCTTTACTGGTCATTGTTGGGCTTTGCTAATGCTGGTCTTTGCTGATAACTCTGGGTGATATTGGGATACCTTACTATTCCTTGTTGGTCATCATTTGTCATGACTTCATAGAAAGAAATGCACCAACAACTTCTGCTGATGTTCTGGTGGCTTCTTGCCACTTCCTCACTTGGGCCAACTGGCAGAGCCTTGCAGTTTCTAGATCGACCTGACCTGCAGTTGCTGGTTCTTGAAAGGTGTTTGTGAGCAAATCAAGCTGCCACTGTTGGTTCGTGTGAACTAAACTTCTGTGTGCAAACTAAAATCCTGTCAATGCAGATTAGATTTGCTCCAAAGAACTATTTCTAAACAGGTCCACATCTTCCTTTGCTCTATTAGCCTTTTCTTTCCATTACCTTTAGTGGGTGGTGGGCTAGAAAGGACGTTAAAACATTTAAGAACGCCTATTAAAAATAAGTTTTAAAAAACCCAAGCCTACACAGCTCACCTAGGCATCCATGCCCGTGACATATCTCTGTGGCTTCTTGCAGTTACTGTGTTGCTGAGTCAAGACCCTCGGGCTTTAAAAGGTTCAGACAATTGATGGAATAAAGGCTTGGCTTGTGGAATGTCCACAATTTCCAGAACACCCACCATGAACAAAACCCACCAGAGCATGTCAAATGTTAAGCAAAAGTTGCACAGCCTCTCTTAGATTCAGATTCTGAATTAGGAAAAGCATTATGGTAGTATAATTAGGCACTTGAACCTCAGAGAACATCAGGACAGACACCCAGGCATTGCATGTCTGCCTTTTAACACCGTCTTCTGGAACAAGTGGCAGGAAACAGCTGGCTAGAATTTCTGGGTGTTTCAATGAAGAACAGTGTTCTTTGATTAGATCTGGTGATTAAATAGTATCATAGTAATATTCCCTGCTGTGTTTCTTGAAAGAATTTCACCTTGCGAATCACTGGGGCCCACTCATTCATTCTCCTATGCTAATGGAGCAAGAAATGGGGTTTAAGGACAAAGTGTGAGGATTCCTTCAACAGTGCATGGCAGCTGGCAGACTGCTCACATCGTCAGAGCTGGTTCCCTTGAGCTCTTGAAATGAGGTCAACAGTATACCTCTCACTCAGGCCACTCTGCAGATTTTGGCCTTGTCTCCAGACCTCTTCATCAACACATCAAATGAGTGCTACTTTCAGAAAGTCACTAGTCTGCTGCAAGCTGGTGGTAAAGTCAAGCCCATGCAACCTGTCTTCTTAAGCTCTGTGTTTGTTGAGATTGGATTAGAAACAAGGAGCCAGAAACAGCCCCAGTTGAACTAAGACTCAGGAATAAAAGTCGACTGGAAGGGCACATACACAATGCAGGAAAGTGAGAGGCAAGTTTCACTCTTACATGTGGCAGGACATTCTTCCTTTGTAACATTCATGGTCACTGTTGTCACCACTGTTGACTGAGAAGAGTTGTTAATGGAAGTTTTCGAACTATTCTGTTCAAACAGAATCAGGAATCAGAGTGTTGGCTGGCTGTTGTCACACAACCAAACCCTCGAAGCTTTCTAGCAAAGAACTTTCACACTAAACGTGCTAAACTCTCCCTGCCTCATTGCCTGCTGTCAATACTTTCATCACTTCCAAGTGCCAGAGTCCCCTGTTCCCAATGCACCTTTCTCCAGCAAAATGCAGCTGCCCTGATGCACTTCTGACACAGCAAACCAGTGCCCCAAACACACTCAATTTGTTCCTTCACAATCATTCTGAGAAATGCTGAGGAGACAAGATTGTTCTCAGGGAAGAAAGCAAAACTTGAGTGGGTTCAGCATGCCTGGTGACCATGTGACTCTGTAGGTTCTCATGGAATATCATCAGGCTGACCCCATCATAGATAAAATAGACAGGCTCCATCTAATCTCTGTGACTCTTTCTGGAGCATGCGGCTCCTATGTCATCCCATTCCCACTTCTCTCCACTACAGGACAATGGTATATTTACATATGAAGACCATTTTGTGCTACATGGACCAGGATCTCCATGATCAGAAAAGACTATCTTTTGCTCACATACTAGAAGAACATGAAGAAGAGACACGCAAATACAAATTCAACTGATGGAACATCCTGTGCATGACCATGTGTATGCCCAGTCCTTGTTGCTTGTGGTTTCCCCTGGGTACATGACACTTGTGACTTCACCCCTGAGGCAATGATGTAACTATAACAGCCAACTATCCTCAGCACCTTTGCCACCACCAACACAAGTCCTGTGTCCGCAGCACACACACTCCCTTCTTCCCTTTCTAGGAAGATGTTTTCTGAATCTCTTCCCTTCCAGTCATCCCCAGGTCACATTCACTCTTACTTCAGCTTCTTGGTGGGCTTGAGTAATCTTTATTAGTAATATACATACCACTTATTGACACCCATTCTAAGCTCTTTTGAAAGTGTAGTAGAGTCGATGACACTTCATTAATTAGCTTATAGACTTAATGGTTTTTGATAGCTTCTGGCAGCATTATGAAAATATTCAACTTTGGCATGCTGTGTGTGTTCTAACCGTAGCCTCAAGAAATTATCTGAAGTTTGTTGCTTCCACTATCAGTTTAAAACTATAAAAGTCTACTGCACAACTTGACTAACCTTCCAGATAATCAACATATCACTATGCAGGATACTTCAAAAGTTTGGTGAAAGTACCTAGTGATCTTGTCTGATGAAAGAAACTGAGCCCCAGTGTCTGTGTGTACAGACTTAGAAAAGATTTTAGACACTGCTCATCAGTACATGAGAGGCAGTGAAGGCCAGGGCCACTGGAGACTCAGTCCTTCAGAAGAATCTGCATGCAGATGCCTGGCCTCCTCCCTCCTCATCTCAGGCTACGTGATGTATAATAAGAATATGTTAAGATCCACATTTGAAGCACCACGTATGGCAACTTCTTAATAATATACCAGGAGTTGTATGAGGAACCATACAGCTAAAACAAAGGCAGTTCTGTCCCAGACTCCCACCCAGCAACAGTGACAACACACCTGTGTTCACCAAGTACTCACTGTGTGATCAACAAAGACCATAGGGACTTTCTGGAGGCCTGGGCACCCCACTGAGGAGTCTAACTTTGTGTAAATGCTCATACCACAGACTAGAAGAGGAGAGGAAAGGCCCAGAGGAAAGTGCTTTCATGCTTCTCATCCTCTGACAGAACCATTCTTCCCTGCACCTGAGCACGCTGTAGGATTTTCAGATGCTTGTTTGTGACTGGCAATGTGTGTCTGTGCAAACCAGAAAAGCCCTAGCTCAGCCCATGATATATTGAAAGCAACAGCTTTTGAGAGAAGAAAAGTGTTTGGGTTTGCCTGCAGTCTCACTGCTGTGGGAGAGAGAGCACCGGGCTACTGATGGCAATGATTGACAAGCCCCAAACTCTCTTAAGATGATCATCTAACCTTCTGTGCCTAGGTTAAGTTATATAGACACAATTCCTGCTCCAAAATGAGTTGTACGGGTGAGCAGAAAGCTGAAGGTTTGCATGTTAAGTGTCATTAGGGAGACTGTGATCTTCAGAGAGTAGAAGATTGAATTGGACTATGTGTACTTGTGTGTGTATGTGTGTGTGTGTGTGTGTGTACATACGCATGTGTGTGTGAGAGTTTCAGTGTTTCCATACAGTGCATCCCCATATGTGTGTGTAGAGTGTATGTGTGTACTTGATTGTGTGGCTGTGGGAAGAGTGGGGGAGCAATGTCCCTGTGTGCATGTAGGTGTGACTGTGAGTGTGTTTTTCCCAGTGTTAGTATACAGTGTATATACATATGTACATGTCCATGATTGCATCTATGAGTATCTCTCTCTCTCTCTCTCTCTCTCTCTCTCTCTCTCTCTCTCTCTGTGTGTGTGTGTGTGTGTGTGAGAGAGAGAGAGAGAGAGAGAGAGAGAAGAAAGAGAGAATAACCAAAAATCAAAGATTCATGTAATTTAAAAATAATGTTCAATCTGAGAGATTCCAGCAGAGATAGGACAAGGAAGGATTAGGGTTAGAGTTAGGGTTAGAACAGTGGTTTTCTTTTCTTTCTTTTTTTCTTAACTTTTTTTTTAACTTCTTATTCGCTTTACATTCCACTCACTGCCCTCTCCTGGTCACTCCCCCCTCCACTTCTCCTCTGAGCTGGTGGGGGCCCCTTGGGAACCTCCCCACCCTAGCACTTTAAGTCTCTGCAAGGCTAGGCACTTCCTCTCCCACTGAGGTAGAACAGTGGTTCTCAACATTCCTAAGGCTGTGACCCTTCTCATGTGTGAAAATATCATATAGATATTTTCATTGCTATTTCATAACTGTAACTATGCTACTATGATTATGAATTGTACTGCAAATATCTCTTTTCTGATGGTCATTCCTGTTTAAGGGTTATTTGGCCTTTAAAGGATTTGTGACCCACAAGCTGATAAAGGGTTAGGGTTGGCAGAAAATGTGGAAGTGTTGTGTGAGGCTCATGGATCACCCTGAGCCTGTCATCAATTCTCCCACCCTGACTGCCCACTTGTGTATGCTTAGATTTCTCAAAACCTACTTTAATAAGAGTTTTCAAATGCTTCAACCCCCTTCTAGCCCTCCATCCAAGGGCAGGAAGAAAAGATGGTAAATAGGACAAGGGGATGTGGATCTGGTTAGAAGTAGTTCTTTGAGGCAATTCCAGTCTTCATTTATCAGAATACCAGAAGTCCAGTTCAGTAGTGTTAGGATAGCAAACATGAATCAGCAGTGGTGGCATGATCCAGAAGAAACCACCAGGCCTCCCCCTCCAAATCAGCATGAGTCAGTAGGAGCGATCAGAATCAGCCTGGATGCCAGGAGAAGTTCTCTGCCATGCCTCTCTCAATGAAGTGAAGATCGGTGAAGACTAAGACTCTAGACCAACTAAGTGTTGCAAAGCTAGCTATACAAGCTCACTGTCACTGTCTGTTGAGTCCTATCTATACTCTCTCCCAACATCACGTGTCCTCTCACAGGTCTTGCCTCAGCAAAACACCATGTGAGTCTGCATCACATGACATATCCAGAAACTTCCTTTCACATTACATCTGCATAACCTGAAGACTGGGTGAGCACAAAGTCAGCCCAAGACTTCTGATAGGCACTGAGTCTTTTATTTCCCTTCCACACTCTCCTTTACTTGTAGAAGTTTAAGATTCATGAGATAATAATAGGCATAAGTAAGAGAAGGAGATATGGAAATAAATACACAAAATGCAGATAATTTAGTCATAGAACAGAGGGCAAAACTGATGTAGAAATGGAGAGAATACGGATATTGGGATATATGTATCTATAAATAAATCTGAGTGTGTTAAATCAAGAACACATGGTCTCAGAAAAGAAACCCAGGACTGGCCTTTTAGCTTCAGATGTAGAAGCCAAGACCAGAGTGCATGTGTGAATGTTATGTTGAACTGGGCACACAGATGTGTGCCCATATGTGTCCATATCTCATCGAGAGAGGGGCGAGAGAAGAGGGGGAAGGGGAGGGAGGGGGAGAGAGGGAGGAGGAGGAGAGAGGGAGGGAGGAGAGAGAGAAGGGGGTGGGGGAGAGGTAGAGAGGGGGGAGGGGGAATAGGGGGGGGAGAGAGGGAGAAGAGAGTGTTGTATAGGCATGAAGGTATGAATCCATGATGCCTCTCGTGCCCCTGCACCATTATACGAGCTGTCCAACATCAGAGAAATTATGTACTAGGCCTGGGCATTAAGGCTGGATGCTCATCCTCCTTCTTCAGCTTCTTTCATAGTATTACAGCACCATGGCATTGGATTCCGATGATGCAGCTTACAGAAATGTATGCTTTGTGGCTTTTCATTAGATTAATTTAGGAAATTAGCATACACTAGCAGCAGCTATTAAAACAGTAAGTACTCTCAGCCTTGCCAGTTCACAGACAGAAATGCTACTTTATGGCTAGTCTCTGCTGTATGTATCTGATTCTGCTGCCTGGATGGGAGACAGGAACCCACAGTCACAGGACAGTTATCGGTATCCTGGTCCACTCTTTACTTCACCAGGGGGATCATTTGTAACAGGACTAATGAGGGAAAACAACAAAGCCAGGAAAAGGGAGCTACCCAAGGCAGGTAACACAGGGCAGGAAACACCAGCCTGGAAGAGGAGGCTTTGGGGAAAGGCATGGAGAAGTCGCTTATGGAACATGGGGATGATCCTCTCTGGAACTTAATACAGGGAAAACTCTCACCTGGGCTGAATCCTGGCAGTTACAAGCTTCAGAAATGCCATCCCTGCTGTTCTGCAGCTTCATGAAGAGCAATAACACAGGGAGAACATTGCACAAATGCCAGCAGTCAGTAGAGTCCCCACACTGTCACTCAGCACAGTCACTCAGCACTCAGCACCCTCACTTAGCACACAGCACCCTCCTGTGTAGAATGTGAAGAAAATAGCCTGCCCCACAAACATCTGAGGGTCCACACAATATTTAAATAAGATGTTGCTGCTGAGGTGCAAGACAGAAGCTCACTGCTGGCCTCTGCGGGAACCCTATACCAAAACCAGTCAGCCCCATCACACCAACTGGTGGCTACCACCTTCCCAAGGTCAAGCTACACATGGGACTTCACTTTCTCTTCCACAATGCTGCACACTAACCCAAATCTACAATTTATCTGGGAGTGCTGGCTCTACTCTGGCCACAAAGACACATTCTTATTGAGTGGAGCTCTTCTGATTCCAGAAAATATGACCCTCAGCGGGGCTACCTGTGCTCAGCATCACACAAACTTGTGACTACACAAATCTTGTCACCTTCCCTGACAGCCATTAGTCAATCCAGTCTTGGGAGATGACTCCTCTTATACCTTAAGTCAAAGGGCCTAGAGACAGCTCTGAGATGTAGCACCCATTAGGGCTAAGTTCTACATTACTTATATGCCTTCATAGGTACATTTTTCCATCATCCCCAGCACAGTCCCCACCACCCCTCCCTGAAAGAGAAGCAGGCATTACCCATTCCTTCCTCAAGTCCCCAGAAAAATTTGCTATGTTTTGATTTGAATGCTCTCTGAAGTCACTAATTACAGAAATAAAATATTAGGTGGGGAGGAACATTTCCTATGTGTTTGCCTAGTTAACTTCTCTTATCGGGGCACTCATTAAAATTAATAGCAGTTAGCATTAATAAAATGGTTTTGAATTTCATGAGACTCTTTTTTCACCTCTGAGCTTCCTACTTCATGTGCTGAAGCTTAGGAGCTGGGGAAAAGGCCTTGACAGTAAAGAAGTCTTGGAGGGAACTATCTTTAACTCTTGATAACACATGCATGTACGTGTGTTTGCTCACAGGTGCACAGGAAATCTTTGGATGCAATGTATACAGCATGTATCCATAAGTTGAACTGTAAACTTAATTGATACCTTTGCTGAAAGTCATGTTCTCCTCCAGGTGGCAAAAGTTCAGGGAAATAATAACGACACTTGAACTAGCAGCCTGAGCTTCCTCAGCATGTGAACCTCACCTCACAAGAAGTCTGCTCTTCACATACAAGTTTCTCCTGGAAGCTATCTCCATGGTGGGAGCATGCCTTTGGCTGCCCCTTCTGCACAGTAGAAAGATGAATTCATCAAGTTAAGGACTGGACCCACTGCTGTCTCTCTACATGCCCTCCAAATATACCCTCTTCTCCCCACTGCATAAGTGCTTTATCCATCAATGGCTCTTCTAAACCTTGGGGTTGCTTAATGGGCGTGCAGCAAGGGTACATAGTAAGGTAAATTCTAATAATCAGCATTTTCCTTAGGGTGAAGAAGCATGTGGGGCCATTCCTGGGAACAGGCACCAGCCATCCTGAAGATCTGTGGAGAGAAAAGGATGCCCCCTGAGAGAGCTTAGAGCTGGTGGTGAGGGGATGGGATGTTAGTGATGAAGCTAATGCTCCCTACTCCAAATAAGCTGCTGTTTCTTGAAGTGGAAACTTCTACTTTCTTTGGAAAGTTAGTTACATCAAATGATGGTTTGCTGGGGCATACAGGTGAAAGGATGCCTTGCTAAAGCAAACACGTGAAAGAATGTTTTCCTGAAGCAGACACAGGTGAACGGATATTTAGATATAGCAAACACGTGAAAGGACACTTGATGAAGGAGTATAATATAACCCTACAGACAGTGGCAGATGAGCACTGAGCCTTGGTTTGGCTTGCTTTGCCTCGCTATTCTTTGCTAACGACATGCATGTATTGGTTCACTTTACATGCTGTTGTTGAGCTCAACTTGTGGTAATACAACTATTGAGAGAAACTCACCCAAGAACTGCTCTCTGAGGTTCCTGAGGCAGCTTGCTTCTTCTGTGGCCTTGATGTAGGCCAGTTTGTGAGCCTGGGGGTTTCTTCAGGATTAAACTACTGTTTCTGGTTCATGCCTAATGTCTGCTTGCTGAAAGGACTGGACTGTAGCTGCCATTTTGTGCCTGGTGTTTGCCTATGTAGAGAACTGGTCTGCAGCTGCTGAGTCAGTCCTATTTGGTGTTTGCTACGAGACTGAACTGCTGCCAAAGAAGATCAAGCTAGCCCCCAAAGAACTATTGCTGAACAGATCCACTCACCCCATATCCTAATAACTTTTCTCTTCCACCACCTCTGCTGGCAGGTGGGCTATAGGAGAGGTTGAACCCTTATTAAAAGTAGGTTGCAAAAAGTTTATGCCTACCGTTTCTCTTACGTCAGCACTGAGTCATGCTTCCAGGGTAGGAGCAGCCTCCAGCTCTGGCTATAAAGCCTCCAGTTCTAGCTCTCCACAGCCTGCAGGTGATGAATCACATAGGACTCCTGCAGCTGTTAGTGTACATGAAGCCCTGGCACAGGGTGTGTTTTAGAACCCCTGGCTGCAAGCAGGAGTGGTTCAGGAACTAACAGAGGAAAGATTCAGAGACTGGGTGGAGACTCGAGAATTAGGCTTGAGTTCATCAGCAGATGGTTGGGTCATCTGGCAGCCCCCTGGGTGGGGCAGGTATGTGGCCTGCGGTGTGCTTGGGTGATATTTGGGGTCTGGGTACAGCATGGCTTGTGAAGACACTGTGGGGAAGAGCATGGCAGCACAGAAAGAGTTAACAAGAGCATTGAAGAGCTGTGGGTTTTGAGATTGATCCTATTATCCAATCCTCAAAACTGAGGTCTGCTATCTACGCACTCCACCCACCACATTGCTCTCCACATAGAACTTTGATTGCCTTTTCAGAGGATGACATTCTCTGACCAAATCTGATATCTTCCTGTAGATCTAGAAGGGGGCAGCAGTTATCAGACTTCCATCACACAGTGCTGGGCACAAGCATGAGCTCAACTGTGCTAATGGTGATTGATAGCCGTCAATTTGACACAACCCAAAGTCACCTAGGAAGGGTGTACTAATAAAGAATTATCTAGAACTTGTTGACCTGGGGGCATGTCTATGGGGACTTTCTTATTTATTAAGTGATATAGAATGACACCACCCATTGTGGGCAGTACCATTCCCTAGGAAGGGGGATCCTTAACAGTGTAAGAGAGGAGAAATCTGGCTGAGGACAAGCAAGGATGAGTTTGTTCTCTCTCTGCTCCTGACTGTAGATATAATGTGACAAGCTGCTTTAGTTCACATCTTGACTTCCCAGAAATGATGGAATATGACTTGGAACTGTAAGGCAAATAAACCTTTTCCTCCCTTAATATTGCTTTTTGTCAGAGTTAGTCACAGCAACTGAAATGAAACTAGTGTTACAACACAGTAGAACCTCATAAGGATCCTCAAACCCCAGTCATCATGCCCCACTGTAGGCTGCAACTAAACTCAAGGTGGGCAAAGAAAGAGCCTCTGTTCCAGCATCACACCCTATTTCACCTCACTTCACCATGGTGAAGGGCAGTGGGTGGCCAGACTCCAGGTCTTGATGAAAGCCTTATGTCCATATCTGTCACTTTAGTTGTGTCATATTGCTTCCCCACTCTTCTGTCTCTGAACACTTAAAAACACTCTCCTCATGACTGAATGAATCTATCCATGCCTGCCACATATAATGTCAGTGTAAATCATGAAGGCATGGAAGACATGGTGGCAGATAAGAAGTAACTGGTCAACTTGCATCCATTGTCAAGAAACAGGAAGATGTGAATTCTGATGCTTACCTCCTTTTCTTGTTTCCCTTTTTACTCAGTCTTGAACCCCAACCCTTGGAATGATACCACCCACATTCAGGGTGTGCCTTCTCTCCTCATATGCACCTCTCTAAAAACACCCTCACAGACATCCTTATGGGTTTGCCTCAGGTGGTTCCACTGAAGATTAACCAGCAGGGTATTCACATTTAGTCAGCTCAAAACTAACACTGCTTAGTCTGGTGACTCTGAAATCAAAGAGTGCCTTTAGATTAAGGCATGAGACAATTCGATGTAAATGGAATAAGGTGAAGGAACTACCGGTAAATCACTGCTCATGGAGAAACAATTATTGAGTTTGAGTGTGGACCTAGGAACAAAGATGTGGTTTAAGGAAAGTCTTCATAGACAGAAAGAAGAGAGCTAGAAGATTGAGGAACTAGTGGAGACAAAGGCATGGTCATAGGCTTTCTAGAACAAATTTGGCCTACTGCTCAGGACACCACAGGTGATTCTGCCTAACCAGGCATCAAAATGTCCTCCATCTGCATCCTTAACAATTTCTTTTGAGCAAGATCAGTCAAGTGAGTTTAGTTGTGTGTATCTCAAGCCTCCCCACTGTATACCTGTTCTCTAAGGCATATGAGTAAAAAGAAAATCTCAATTTACAAGTGTTTATTCAATACTTATCAGTATTAGGGTTACTTGTCCACAGGCTCACATACTGAATACTTGATCTCCAGCTGGTGCAGCCCTTTAGAAGTGACTGGGTCCTGAGGGTATCAATGTCATCAATAGATTAAGTTATTGATTTGTAGACAGCTGAATGGGAGTTTGGGCATATACTGGCAGTGTGTCTGTCTATGAAGGTGATATGTATTAGTTACTTTCTATTGTCATAAAACACATGACAAAGGCAACTTATAGAAGGGTTTGCAAGGGCTTATGATTCTAGGGGACAAGTGTCCATCATGGTGGGGAAACATGGCAGCAAGCAGCAGGTGTAGCTGCAGGAGCAGGAACCCAAGGACTCACATCTTCCACCACAAGCAAGAAGCAGAGGGAGAGAACGAGAAATGGAGCCAGGGCTTTAAATTCCCAATGCCTGCCTCCAGTTACATAATTCCTTCAGCAAGGATGTGCTTCTTAAACCTCTCCAGACAGCACCACCAACTGTGGACCGAGCATTCAAAGGCTGGAATCTATGGAGGACCACAACAGGATATCCCCTCCCCTAGACCTGGCAGTCATGACAGTTCGCCTCCTATTTTGCACTCACTCTTAGGATATTCTGACTCTTCTCGGGCTCTAAGCCATGGAGAGAGCTGACCTTGGACTGAATGTAACCTTTGAAATGGTGAATCCTGCACATGCTTTCCTTGGGTATTTTGTCCAGATGGTGGGAAACTGGGGAATGAGCTGCCAGAGTTTGTAGATAATAATAGAGAATGCCCTGTCAAACTGTAAGATTCTGAGCTCACAGAACATTTTAGAGTCTGTGATAAACACATAGTTACACACTGATGATCCAAAAGTATCCATTGTACATCTAAGGGTAAATGTAACTACATCCCTATTGTCCCCTGAAACTGTGTTGTTTATTGGTCTTTATAGATTCCTGTTTGAATATTTATGTTATTCTTGTTGTTATCCAGGTATGCTTTTATTACATACACTTGTGAAGTGCTGTGACCTTGGGAAGCAGTCTGTTTTATGCTTGAGAAATTGAAAATGAACTCTAATATGATGCATAGATTTTAATTGGTAACAATGTATCTGTACAATCTTCCTCATTGAAAGTTAAGTCCCCCTTATTGCAAGATAGCAATAAAATGGAAACTGAGGCAGCAGAAAGATGCACCAGAGATTAGCATCTGTGGTGCTAAATTTCTAGTAAGTCTCAAAACAATGAAAACCTATTTAAAAACCAAGCATACAATATGCACACCCACTAAATCATCTGATTTTGTACTCATATCAACAGAATCCAGCATGTGAAGCCAGAAAGAAGCAGAGCAGGGCTGACAGCTGGGCAACCCCGCATAGCAGCATGTAATGATAAGGCCCTGGTGAGATGGGGGGCAAGTACCAGTGCTCAGCAATTGAGATTCAAATCCAGAACTCAGAAGTCTTGACTGCTGTAGAAGGAGCTTCAAAATCTAGCTGCATTGCATGTTGCTTTAAGGAAGTGGGAGTGGGATCTGCTGGCCTTCAAGGAGAAGTCCCTTCATGTTTGTCATAGTGTCCGATGTTAACTTGACACAAATCTGAGAAAAGAGAACTGTAGTCGAAGAATTGCCTCTGTCAGATTGGCCTGTGACCATGTCTATGGGTTATTTTCCTGGTTGCTAATTAATGTAGATGGGTCCAGTCCACTGTGAGCGGTGTCATCCTTAGGCAGGTGTTCTGGGCAGTTTAAGAACAATAGATGAGCTGGGGGGGAGGGGGCTCCTATGAGCAGCCCTTTTCCTACTTCCAGCTGCTGTCTTAAGCTCTTGTCCTGACTTCTCTCAATGATGAACTGTAACCTATAAGATGAAATAAACCCTTTTCCTCCCCAGGTAACTTTTGGCCATAGTGTTTTTCACAGCAACAAAAAGCATTATAGGACAATGCCCTTCTCCACCCAAACCCTCACCCAGATCCTGATCCTGACCCTAACCCTAGCCCCTACTCCACCCATTTTCCTTGAGGATGATAATCTTAGTCTTTCTGCTCCATGGCCCCCCCATGTTAATCAGTCCTCTGTACTATGGCAAGACACCTGAAATCCTCTATTGATAAAAAGAAAGGGTAACTTAGACCCATAGTTTTGGAGCTGTCAGTAAATGATCAAGTAGCCAGTTACTCTGGGTGTGCACTGTGGCAGAGAACACATGATGGAGAAACTGTTCCCCTGTGGCCACTCACATACAGCCTGAGGAAGAAAGAGCTATTCTTCTGTCTTCAAGGGCATGTCCCACTAAACCAGGGATCTACTACCTTCCAACCACACTAGGCTTTAACCAGAACAAGGTTTTAACATGTGAGCCTTGGGGGAGACTCCTCAGATCCAAACCACAGCTGCCTCCTACCATCTGAACTGTCTTGTCACACATCAGGCCAGGCTCATTTATTTCTATGCCTAATGGAGTTCATGTCCTCAGTCCTCCTACGCCAGGGCCTGCACAACAACCTATCATTTAATATTCCCCTAACTCTTAAAGGCTGCTGTGTCCCCATCACACACACAGATGCATAGGACAAGCCCCACAATGACAGTTCAACCTCTCTCTGGAGTCTGCAGTCAAGGTTCTCCAGACTGAGATCTGAACCAGGGTATTCTAAACATATGCTTTCCTCAACTCTTGTTGATTCTCCTCTGCTGGAAGTGAATTTTACCTGCTGAGATATCTTGCCAGTCCTATTATAAGGGAAAATGAATCCGAAAGATCTTGAATATGATTCCATTTTTAGACCACTCATGCAAACAAAACATGAATTATGTCAAAATACTTGATTATTGCCAAGTTAGAAGTATAAGTACATTGTAACAAAACCAAACGCAGACTGGGCAAGGTAGCACATGTCTTTAATCCCAGCACTCAAAAGGCAGAGAGGCAAGTGGATCGCTATCATTCAAGGCCACCCTGGTTTATACAGAGAGCTACAGGCTGGCTAGGGGTTATATCATGAGACCCCCAACTCCTCCTCCCCCCAAAAAGAAAAAAAGGAAAAGAAAAAGTAAAGAAATGAAAAGAGAAAAGAGCAGACAGGATAGCTATGGTATATAAGTCAGGGATTTTGCTTTCTTTCTTTGACCATACATGCAAGCACAATGACTTCATTAGATGACCCCACTAAGCAGGTGACATCTTCTGGGACAGCTCCCTGGCTCCTGGTTTCATCACCAGAAATATTTCCCAAGGTTCAGGACAAAGCATGCAGTGCTGAATACTGCCCAAGCCTACTCCCTAAAAGTCTGACTTCAACTAATGCATAGTCTGGGTTTCACTTTTCCTGTCCTCATGGGAATCACTGGTTGCTAGACACTCTTAGTAATATCTGTGGACCAGAGTAAGCACATAGACAGCTCACTGTGCAAGTTAGGGAACCTCAAGAACCAATCAACTGTGGCCCCTGAGAGCTCCCTTCCAGTGTGCAGCCTGATGACTGTTCCTTTCCTTTGTTTTGTTTCTGACATAAGATCTCATGTAGCCCAGGCTTCCCTTGAACCCACTATGCAGCTGAGGATGACCTTGAACTTCTGATCCTACAGCCTCTAGAGTGGTGGGATTACAGGTATGCACCATCAGAATGAGTGCTGGGCTCCTTGGCTTCAGGTATGCTAGGCAAGCACCATACTGAGCTGTATGAATTTCATGAGGAAAAGAAGCGGACAAGTAATCATGACAAATGCCCCTGTATGCCCACTGGTGTGGCTCAGTAGACCAGCAGAGCACCTTCAGGAACTGAGCTGGGAAAAGAGAGGCCATGGTCAGAAGTCTTCAATGCTAGCCTCCCTTTCAACATCCTGCTCAGCAGTGCCCCAACCTCAGAGGACCTCTCTTGCAGTTCTACAGGGCAATGTCAAAACACAGGGACATGGGGTATGCAGAAGGGACACCCTCTTGGTACAAGGAGATATTCATGCTCAGGCTCAAGTCAAACACTCCAGGACTGACTCCAGGAGCCAGCGCTTGCTGCCAGCTCTTCAAGGTTCCCTCAACACCCAGGAGAATTTAGGGCTACTATACTTCCCTAGCCTGGTAGGTTCTTGACACAGGATTCCCAACTTCAGTGAACAACAGCCAGACTAAAGGTGACTGGCCACAGGGGGGCCATCTTACTACCAGATATTGGAGTACAATGTGTTGTGCCTGGTCTTAATAGTGTCTAAAAGAAAGAAAGCAGGGCTGTGCAATTAATGCTTCAGTACATGAATCTGCTTGAAGGTGCTAAAGTTAGGTGAACAGAGTTGATTAAATGTAGCTCATCAGAGGGTCTATGTCCTGACAATCTGTTTACCCACAGCACTGCCTTACCTAACTCCTTCCTTCGAAGCTAGCCACACAGAAATAGCAAGTAACTGTAAAACACCCCCCCCCCTTTGCCACAGGCCTGGAATCTGGTATCTTCTTACTTCCACTTCCGTGCCTTAGCACACCCTCAAGGAGCTGGATGGGTCTTGGTTCCTCCTGTTTATGTCTGCGCCCATTATCAGGGAGGGCACTTTAGTTGAGGGGTTGAGTATCATATAATCATTTTAAAACAAATCGTTTTTCCACTGTGTGAGAGCCAGGGAGAAGGAACCAAGACCTGCCGCCCACTCCTATTTAAACAAACTAATGTCACTCTGGAGGCCAAAAGGAGCCTGCTCTGCCACCCATCCCCATAGAGGCTATGGCTAAGCTTGTCAGGTTTGGCCTCCCTGTTGTGGTGGTGGGGTCCGGGCAACAGCAGCAGGGCAGTCCACTATCCAAATGGGGGTTGTGAGGATCTCCAGGGTGCAGTTTCCCTGGCTACCCCAGAATGAGGAGGATTAAGGGGAGGTCCCATGCCCAGCACCACTCCCCCTCCCCCAGACTGTCCACTGAGTCTACTCAAGGAAGACTACAAAGTACAGCTTTCTGTTGACTGGATCTAACCTCCACCTCAGTGTCTGGCACACATTCACAGGAAGGCCTTCTGGCATGGGGGGGGGGGTGCATTTTTCTGTAATTCCAGTAAATCTTGAGGATCCTCTCCCCACCCTTTGGGAGGGGGCTGATACGCAGTTTCTGAAGTCGCTGGAAGTTGAGCTAGTCACTATCAGGTCCCTAAAGAAAGGATACTACTTAGGAAAGGTAAATGCGGGTACTCAGAACTCCCAGTTAGAATAGCTGGAAGGCACCTGAAGATTCGGATTGCTCTCTGGCGCCCCCATCTTGACTAACACCATTTGCAGGGAAGCCTCTTACTGGGTTCCTAAGGAGGAGCAAGAGAAGAGTGTTGAGTATTTCTGGGTGACTAAATTTCACACGGGGCCATTGGCTCCCCTATTTCTTTGCATAAGCTCCCTAGAAATTCCTCAGACCCATGCCTGCAGGCAGGCAATGGAGCAGATCACCAGCCGAGCACTCCTGCCTTCTCTAAGATCCTGGAGTGTGGATAGAGAAAGGGTGCGTCCTGAGGGCCAAAGGGGTACGTGGGGCCCCACGGATTCTCTCCCAGTTGTGGCTCCCTGCCTTGGACTGATCTACTCCGGGCCCCACCCTTCAGTGAATCGAGCAGCGCTGGGTCCCCATAGAATGTGGAAAGATCTAGTTCTGTGCAGAGCGGACAGAGACGTGTGCTAGGAAGAAATGCCAAGAAAGAGAGGGTGTCGGCTGGAACCTGTTCCAGCCAGCGTGGACGCGGCTATGGGCTTGGGGAAGCTCGGGATCGCTCTGAATCAGAGGTGCTTTCGATTTGCGCAGCTTTTGCCCAGCGCTCAGCAGCACAACACCCTCAACGGCGCGGTCCCGACATGCTGGGCAGGTTGGCTGCTTCCTGGGGTTGAGGAGAATGAGGGCTGAGACTCGGGAGGGAGAACACGAAGACCGGAAGGGATGGGGTCCTCTGTGGAGGGAGCCAGAGTAGCCCCGGAATAGGGCCTCTTCGCGAGCCGGATGGGTCCTGTGGCCGTGGCGTCCTCTATCGAGTCTTCGAAGCTTTATACTATAACTGTCTTCCCGGGAGGACAAGAATCATGGTACCAGGGCAGGTTGCGTTGCCCTGGCGGTGGGTGCCTGACCCCATTCCACAGGGCGTGCAGGCTGATTCTGAGAGTCCGATGGAACCTTTTTCCTCCACGCCTGCCATGTGCCGGTGCCCTCGGCCCTGACTCCACCCCACCACTACCACTCCGAAAGCCCTGAAAATCTGTCGGGAGGTGACTCTATCACGCCAGCTTACGCTCTGGAAACTCTCCTGCTGGCAGTGGCCTTATAGGACCTCGATGTGATAATTAAGAGCACACGTGGCTAAAGGCTCTGTTCTAGTGGATAGAATAGAAAGGGGCCTAGAGAAATCCGCCAAAGGACTCCTTCTCGGCTGGGACGATTCTAGGGGTGGGTACGGGTGGATGGAGAGCTTTGTAATAAACGATTGTAGTAGCTAAGGCAAAACCTGTGCTTGGGACAGACCCTGGGTATCATTTTCAGGACAAGAACGCACCTCAGAACACCCCACCCCAACCCCTCCACACACACAAGAGGCGCCCATATAACAGGATCCCTGTAGTGAATGAAGCATCCTGGATCGGGGAGCAACCCCAGCTCTGGGAACAGAGAAATCGGTGCCCCAGACCGGTCTGGCTCAGGCCTTTGGCCTGGGACTGTCGTGGTCAGTGCAGGGCGGTCTCTAGGATGGTAAATAGCTCCCGGGCCACCTCTCCCGCTGTTCTTAGGCACTGCTGCTCAGCAGAAGTCCAGAGCCTAGACTGAGTCCACAATTCTTGCTACCATCCGGGTTTGGGGCTGCCCTCCTATTCATCACTCCTAATCAGATAATTGAACTCCTGTTCTAGTTTGGAGCCTCTCCTTGCTCGCCCTTCTCTCTGGTTGAGTGGGAACTGAGAACTTGCACCCCGCACAGGGCGAAAGTGCAGCGGCAGGTCCTGTGTATCCAGAATGGGCAAGGTCTCCAAGGAAATGTCCTCAGGCCAGACCATCTCCTCCAGCCGCGTTCGGGTTAACCGAATGCAGTCCCTGCTCTTGATCTTGCAGGGCTGAGACCAAGGGGGCGGGCACGCTGGGCGCTCAGACCTGCGCAGCCTTGGCAGCCCAACCCCACATCCTTTGATCGGCCTTATTCATTCCAGCTGCGCCCTATTTGTCTGTCGTTTTCCCCTTTTCCTCCAGAATCATTATTTATGGCAGAAAAATAAAAGGTGCTCCCTGGAAAGAACCGAGGCAAGGAGTAAATTTCTGAGAAACAAGAGAGTGAATGTGTTTCCTTTTAAAGGTCACCAAAAAGGAGGGGAGGGGAGGAGGGGTAAGGAGGGGAGGGGAGGAGGGGTAAGGAGGGGAGGGGAGGAGGGGTAAGGAGGGGAGGGGAGGAGGGGAGGATGAGGGTCTGATCAGTGCTTCCTGGAACTCATTATGGGAGAGCATTAACTAATCACTAGATCAGAGCAACGAAAAAGCAAATATTTTTAAAATAACCGAAGGTAATTATAACCCTGTTGTTGACACTAACGATTAATAATTGATCAGGAGTTACACACAATAAATTGTCAATTTATCTCCCCATAAAATATGCTCGCTAGTGTAGCTGGGTTTCCTCCCTTGGGCATGTCCTACGAAGATCCACTCCGCGTGTACATGGTGCCTGGATTCCACAGTCAGTCCTAGAAGAATATTAGAGTTAACTTCTTTTTAGCTCCAAATAGAACAAAATTAGGTTGGGGCACCTTTTCAAAGTCCTTTCCTTATGAGCTCGGGGCCAGATTTAAACAAACAAGCGTTCTTCCTCCTCATTCTACCTGGGATTCTAAGAGAACAGACAGGGTGTTTCATAACTGTTTTAGCAGTATTATCAGTATTGTCTTCCCAAATAATGTCTTCATTTTTCTTAGAAAAGACAGCACTCTACTCACTCCCGGAACTGAGAGCCAGTTCTCTGCTGGGAGTTAGAAGAAGAAAGAGCTGTTCAGAGAGACTGCAAAAAGTACTGGTGAAGGCACATAGTAAACCTACAAATGGTGGCATTTGACCCTTTACAAGTTGGGGTTAGCTGGGTTTTCTCTTTCACTTAGCAGTGGCTGAGGTCTGTGTGAGCCAGTAAGCTGGAAACATTTTCATAATGACCAATAGGAAGGGGGAAATTATATTGTCATAGATTAATTCTCCTTAAAATAAACCTTTAAAATATTGGTAGGGATTTGTCACTTGCATAAAGGTTTGAGACTACATCAAAGGGCCATGTCGCCCCCCCCCCCCCGTGGAATCTGTGGAAATTTAAATGATGTTAACATAACATTCACATGGGGCAGACAGCTGTGTGTTGTTTCCAAGATCCACTTAGGTTAACATCCTTGAAATGCTATTTTCATAAAAGCTGTTTTGAAATATATTTAATATATCTACAGATTTAATTTGGGGGTCTAAATGAATGTTTTCTTCAGACCTTGATGGGCTGCGTAACTAAAAATTTTAAATGGCGACAATGATTAGTATGTGGCTAATTGGAGTGAACTTTGTAACAATTCGGTGCATTTAAAATTAAAAAAAAAAAGCTTTTCTGACTCCGTAAATTGATTTGAAGTGATTTATTAAAAAAGACTAATGTCTCTGAAACTACTCTCTCGTGGTGCTAGTTTAGTAGTTTCAAGAGGGCATGCTTTGCCTTTAGCCTCCTTCGTAAATATTCCAACGTCACTGTACTTGACCCTAGAAAGCTTGGGGCTTTGGTGCCACCCAGTAAGTCTGGACTAGGGAGTTTACAGTGTTCAGGTCTACCCACATCCGCAGACCTCTCTCCTATGCAGTTCTACTCTTTCTCCCACCTCTTGAAGGAGTGCAAGTGGGTGCTTGCGAGACTCACCCCAACCCCTGCTAGGCCGCTGGTTGTTCTTGCCCCCTTATTCTCTGTTCCCCGCCCCTTCTGACTCTCAGACAAAGGTGGGTGAAGTTCTTTTCAAGTTTCAAAGGCAGTTGCTAGGCAGCTCTGCTGAGACAATAACTCTTTTATTGGGAACAAATGTTGACATTTGACGGGCGCAGGAGGCAGCACCCGAGCCGGCCGCCCCGCAAGCGCCCCCCCTCGCCCCCGGTGCTCTCCGCAGTGCCCGGACCCCCGGGCCCACCTGAGATTAAAGCGCACATTCTGATAAATCAGCGCTAATGAAACCCGGTCTGTGGAAGGCCTTCTGCCCTTCTGGCTGTCGCGGCCAGACTATGCGAGCCCAATAGTCAGCAGCGCGCCGGGCCATGCAGGCAGTCTGCAACCCAGTGTGTCTGCCCTGCCAGAGCTCCGTGGACTCATTTCTCCTCGGAAGTCACTTCCCTACATGGGGATTCTCATTCTCATTAATATTCATGCCCCCTCATCACTTTACGTTTCTAAAAAAAGAAAAAGTCCCCTAAACAAACTTGCAATTTTAAGTTCCTCGTGCTTCTTTAAAAATCAAGTTCTCCGATAAGATATTCAGGTCGGGAGGAAGGTGGATAAGCTATGGAAATCTCTGATAATTTGTTGGGCATATAAACATCAAAGCAGCTCCATTAGCTTTGACTAATCTCCTGAGGCCTCTGAGAAGTCACCGAGAGAAACAGAGAAACATGCTAGTCTCTGGAAAGGGCTGGGGGTCTGGAGGCAGTCCAGGTAAGAAAAATTTCCCGAGATCCACTTTGGCCACTATACCAGCTTTCTAACTCCGGGCACATGCAGGAAGGACATATGGGGCTTGGGATTTTCCCCAGTCACACTGTAGCCAAACTTCTGCCTTACATGATGCCTGTTCATTAGAGTGATCTTGGGCATTTTGTTTGTTAGATATTGTTAATTTTCATACTTTCCCCTAAAATCTCAAAAGATTCAAATCACAACAGTACATGTGACAGAGATACTGTCACTCTGCCCTTTCAGTTCCCTGCTGATTTATGAACATGGCCGTTGCCAATAAAGAAGGGCTGTTTGTTACTGCCCGTACTGCAGCAAAAAGTGGATCTGGAAGGAGAGAAGGTTATCTCTGCAAATCCTAAGAAACTGAAACAAACAACAAACAAACAAACAAACAAAAAGACAACAAAAGTACCCTCTGACTCCCAAGCCCAGGAATCTCCCAGACTAGCAAGGGTCTCTGTTTATATATATATATATGTGTGTGTGTGTGTGTGTGTGTGTCTCAATAATCTTCTCTTTTGGCCCCAAGAGCTCAGCTCAGAACATTTTCATTCCCATCTCCAGGGAGGCAGGAAGGAGAGAAAAGTGTCTCATACCCAAAAACTGACTTTAGGTCTGAACTATGAGTGCCATGTATTTCAAACAAATCCCTAAAGTCCAAGCAGCCTTCATTTTCCCCCTCCATAGGCACCGACTTAGTTCCTCCCCAGGCCAGCCTGCAGGGAATTTGCTTCAAGTACCTAAGATGACTTTCCAATACCCTTTCTAACAAGACCCCAGCAAGAGGCCACTAATTTCTATGGCACAAAAAGCCACTGGAGAGAGATCCTTTTGTCAATATCAACTGGCCTACAATTTCCCATCCTCAGCCACATCAGCCTATTGGAGCTGGCAGATGTTTAGACAAGATTTTATAAATCGTTCAATCTCAGCCCATAATGAACCCCAACTGACCATTCCAGAGCAGCCCAAAGCACCAGAGACCTCCCCCGCTGGGCTCCAATAACGCTCCCCTGCCGCACTGTTATTAATCATGGGATGAAATAGGTGAGCCTCTTGAAAAATAAGTGTATGATTGATTAAAGGGCAATCTAAGGAGCCATTATTCTTGCTTTATAAACGTAAGTTATATTCACTCAATTTATCTTTGCAGAGGAAATAAATGATTGTTCGTTTCTTCACAGAAATTGTATTATATGGGTATCTACATAATTTGAGAAAAGCTGAAGTGACAGAGTGCTTGCTTTTATGATACTAATCAAAGGGGCTGGGTTATTTGGCTGCAAATTCCAGGCTGGTCCTGTAATTAGGAGGTGAGTAGACAATAAAGAGACAATGTCTGAGGATGTTTAAACTTTTCTTTTCCCCGAGGGTAAGGGTAAGCAGAGTGCCACAGTAAAGAATCTACTTCCTGCCCCCTCCAGTTAGTGGGAGCTAAACAGAAAGAAAAAGTAAAGGGTTCTTCAATAAATGTGCATGATCTATGTCAATTGAGACACTGCAGGCAGAGGAAAACAAGTGTTCCCATCAGTCATTTCTTGTGGGAGGACTCTCCAGTATCAGTGGGAGGATCCTTCTCCAGCACCACAAAAGAAGATAAAATGCAGAGAGGTGGCATATCCTTTTATTTTTTCCATGTTTTAAAAGTTTACACTAAGAAGGGATTTGCATATTCAGAGAACAAAAACCTGGATTACTTTCTCGCAACACATTTGTATGTAAATAAACTAGAACCATAGGTATCTCCTTGTTGTACAATAATCTCTCTCTCAGGTCTGCAATTTTCAAATAAGCTCAAAAAGGAAGTTTATTTCACTGGGCTCTTCACTTAATTAAGGTGAGCTAGGATCACCTTTGGGGCAGGAACCAGGGCCACCACTGGAGCTTCTACCCAAATGAGCCCCGAACACCATTTTCCTGTAGGTGCATCTGTTTTTATTTACAGTTTAAGATATAAATTAGTAGAGAATTCATGTTAAACAACCAACAGAGATTGTATAACCAGCAATGTTCAAATAAAAACCAGGCAGAATTTATTTACAAAAGTTTTAGATTTCATTGCAATACAACTTGCATAAATTACTAGAAGCTTTATATCATTATAAAAATAAATATCAAATTTGTTTCCACTTCTGAAGGACTCAAGTTCTTCAATCACCTTAGTTCTACCGTGTACATTTTTTTCTTTACAAATAAATTTTACAGCAAGTCCTATCACACCTATAGAATATATACCGTGGCAATGAAGTGATGAAGATATCCTGAGAAAAAACAGATTGTTTCCAAAAGTCACACAAACATAGGGAATCTATACTATGCCAACAAGTTCTCATATGCCCAAACAACGTGTGTCCAGTCCTTAGAGTCTGTGGGTTGGCAGTGCAGTGCGCATCCTCTTAGTGGCACAAAATGTGGTCCGGATTTCCACCTCTGGGGTTTGTATCTGCGTATTTAGGAGCTTGGGAAGGGACAATGGCCTCCTGACTTTTTTTCCAAAGCAATTGTGACACCTACCTGTGGACCAAGGAAAAGACCAAATCATCCCAAATTCTTCAGTTCCACATCAACACATCACAACACGCAAGCTTGTGTCTACTGGCTCTGCCTCTTTGCCATCTTCGGTGGCTAGAACTAGTAATGTTGTCTAATTGTAAATTTTTGTAACAGCTACAGAGTCCACTGTGTCCGTTTGGATACTGGACACCAAGTAGCAGGCCCATGAAAGACCAGGCCTGCTGGTGTCTCTTTAATCTTATTCTGAAAACAATATTCATTACAGGTTTTAATACCCAGGTTTCTGCACAACTCACTCATCAGACAAGGTGTCCTTTATGTGTCTAAAACAGTTTTGAAGCACACAGAGATGCCCAAATCTTTAAAACCACCATCATCAACCAATAGAATAGTGGTAGGGTATGTGTGTATTCCGATTAGAGAAGTGATTCTCCAAAGCAGAACTTGAGCAGAAAAGAAAAAAGAAAAAACAAAAACCCTATAACACAGAAGGCAAAGAGGCCAGAAGAAACCCACACTATTCTCCAGTCCAATGAGGCAAAACCACACCACACTACACGGGAGAAAGGCTTGGAGCTGGAGGATGCAGAGGGAACCCACTTACTTGCACTGCTGAGCTTGGCCCTCCTATAGGTAGGGTTGGATGCCTGCACCAACAACTGCACAGCCCTCACTGGCATCTGTCAGGGGAGGGGCAGTTAGTGAGGACAGGCTGCCCCTGGCAGCTAAGCACCTACCAGCTCTTATCTCTGTAAGGGACACACATTCCCAGGGAACCTATGATCCATTTTACTTATGCTCCCTCCTTCTCCTTCCTTTCTTCCTCTCCTTGAGCCTCAGTCTCAGGGATGCAGAGTTAGGAACAATGGAGGTAGTGTAAGAAAATTAGGCCTCCGAGAGTTCCCGTGAACCTATGCTTCCCTTGAGCCAAAGGCAGATAAACTCCCACTAAACTTCACTTTTAACTAACACCACAGAAGAAAGACTACACCCACCAGGGAGACAAGCACGGATCGCATTTCCTGCCAGTAAGTTTGCCAAAACAAAATAGTTACGATGATAATATTAACAGTAAATTAAATAAAGAGTAAATAAAGCAGGATAGACCTAAAAAAGAGGGCTAGCCCTCTTTGCCTTCACTCTTCAACCGGCCTCCCCACACTGACCTCCCAAATTCTGGGTCTGACAAGAGGCTAAGTTTGTCCAAAGGTCTCACACTCCCAGCGCCCTTTCCCAGGTTTCTAGCTAGTTCTCACTCACCAGGATCCCTCCCCGCGGGCCTCAGGCAGCCTACCTTTCTTGGGCTCGTAGCCGCCGCCCGGAGACCTGTAGTGGGACTCCAGAGAATGCGAGCCCGCCTTGCCCGCGTCGCTGGCCGCCTTGGGCACGGCGTGCAGTGTCTCGCCTGGTGAGGAGGCCGCAGTATTGTATCGCAGAAGGCCCTGGCCTTGCAGCGCTGCGTTTAAGTTCCCGTAGTTTGTGTAGTTGCCATAGAAAGGGGACGTGTAATAGAGGTGGCGGCCCAGCAGCGGCGAAGCAGAGTAGGGCGAGCCTCCCGGAGGGGCCCCGGACGAGGCAGGCGCGGCGGCAGCGGGCAGCCCCGGAGGCCCGCACCCCGGGCCCAAGCTTGGTTGCTTGAGGTCCGACGTGGCTATCTCGGCCAGCGACCAAAGCTTGGGCTTGCTGGCGGGCGGCGGCGCTCCAGGCGACGTCCGGCTGCCTAGGGGCGTCTTGCCACCGCTGCCACCGCGTGGCGCGGCTTCGGGCGCCGGGCTCAGCAGGGGTGCCTCCACGCCGGTGAGAGGCGAGGAGGTTACGGGCTTGGGCGGCGCCAGGTCCCGCTCACACTCGTCTTCGTCGTCCTCCTCATCCTCCAGGTCCTCAAACTTGTCCTTACACTCTGAACCCGATTCGCACAAGGGATCCCCGGCGCGGCAGGGCAATTTCTCCCCATCTGACTCCGCCGAGCACGAGTGGTCCGTGAGCGAGTCGACGTGTAGACTGATCCCTGCAAGGACGCGAGTACGGTGGGCGGAAAGCTGGGCCAGCAGGGACACCCGCACCCCCATTCCTCCAGCGTTCAGCACCAGCCTCCCCACGACCCCGCACCTCGCTCCATTAAACGCGGCCCAGCATCTCTGCAGAGCCCGGGAACTCTCCAAATCCATTTTCTAGGCCCGGGCCCCGCGTGACAGGTGCGTAGTGTCTGCCCCAACCACAGCCCGCCTGGGAAGAAAGCTTCCTGAACATTTGCACTGACCGCTGCCCCACTCACCTTCGTCTTCCGCCGAGGTCTCTGTGCCGTCCTGGGCCTTGTCCGGACTCTCTTCTTTGCTTCTGGAAGCATCTCCCTCGTCCTCGTCCTCGTCTTCGCTTTTGTTCCTCGGGGCCCAGGTCATTTTGTTCTCCTTCTTGAGGCGCCGGCGCGCGTTGGCGAACCAGGTGGAAACCTGTGTGAGGGTCATCTTCGTGATAATGGCCAGCATGATCTTCTCTCCCTTGGTGGGGTACGGGTTCTTGCGGTGTTCGTTGAGCCAGGCTTTCAGTGTGGCAGTGGCGTCCCGCGTGGCGTTCTTGCGGTACGCCGGGTCGTTAAGCTGGTATGGGTAGGCCGCGCTGCCATATGGGTGATAGCTGATGGCGCCAGTCATTCCGGTGGTGTGCGTGTCGTATGGAGAGCCCTGGAACCCACAACAGCCTGTGAGTGGAGGGTGCATGGGCCCCTCAAGCGTCACCCCCAAGGCGACTCTCCGTCGGCCCCCTGCTGCTAGGCTTCTCTGGGTTGGAAACCCTTCTTCAGCCAGAGAACCACAGAAATACAAGGCTAGCTGCTGGAAAACAAAACTATTGCCGTTTGATTCTAGAATTTTAACACTTTACTTTTTCTAAAACGACATAGTTTCCTGAGTAGCGTGAACAATGTCTGCAAACATATTCTTTGTATAGTTCCGCACTTTTGCAAGTAGTATTTATATCTAAATTTATATCTAAATTTCATCAGAGGCTTCCCGCGCTGCTCTCTCCTCCCTTCCCTCCTTTATGTAGCTTTAAAAAAATACTTCGGAACCCCACTCCACTATTCAGCCTCTAAAGCAGAGTAAATCCAATTTGCAACTCAGAAGCCAGTCAGCGTTTCCAACTCTTCAACTACGTAGTTATTAGCATTTTAATTCATCCTTTAACGTTTAACTACGAGACGTTTGTAACCTTCTCCCAAGGCCTGGTTCCTACCCAGGGAATTCCACCTAGAGCAGACCCCCTCTCCCCATACACAATGTCTTCACACGCCCCCAAAACTGCCTCGACCCGCTCCGGCGGGGCCCATTCTCAGGACTCAGAGATGCTCAAGGAGATCCCGGGTGTCTGAAGCTGGAGCCCATAGGCCAAGTACGAACTCTGGCAGTACTTAGCGGGTCCCAAACCCGTTAACACATTATTTTTTTTTCCCCCTGAAAGCCGGATCGGCGTGACAGAAAAAGGCCAAGCCTAAAGAGCTTCTGCATGGGTCTAGGGCGGCCAGAGGCTCGGTCCCCCCAACCCCCAAACCCCGTGACCCCGCCAATACCAGTCTGGCCAAGAAACCCAAACCTTGCGGCACTGGCCCTAGAGGCCTGGGCAGCGGCGGCCCTCGGCCTGGAACCATGCGGAGAACGGCCGACCGATTCCGCAGCCCCAGCAATTCGCACGCGCGGGTTAGAGATAACTCGTGGCCCTGGCACCGGTTGAGTAGCACTTCGCAGGAGCTCAAGGGAAATCAGCCTAAGAGCTCTGCGAGTCAGTCCCGTCCGTCCCTTGTTTAGTGCGGCAGCGGGTGCTAGTGACTTTGGAGCCGCCGCCCGCGTCGGGTTCCCAGCGTCCGGCTCAACCTACGCTCCGGTCTCCCCAGCCCCCACCCCAAAGCGGTTACCATGTAGGACGGGAAGCCGGCAGCGGCGGCGGCGGCAGCGTCGGCCGAGTACTGCAGCGGGCTGCCGAAACCGGTTGCCGCCTGCGCTGTGAAGGCCGCCGAGCCTGGGTACGGGCTGAACGCGGAGCCCGACGCCGAGCGCGCCAGCTCCTCGCTGCGCGGCGCCGCCAGCGCAGACGCGCCGTAAGCGGGGCACGAGTAGAGCGCCAGCGAGCCGGGCGCTTGGTACAGGTAGCCCTGCGGGTAGGACATGGTGGGCGCGGGGCGCGGGGCCCGCGTCACACGGAGCAGCGGGCAGCGCGCGCGGCGCCCTCCATCCACGCCCGGCCGGGGCGCACCGGGGCCGCGGGCCGGGGCAGGCTGGGCTGGTGGGCGCTAGGCTGGGCGCGGGGGCTGGCGGATCGGCGGGGCGGAGGCAGCGGCAGCGCGGAGCCGGTGGGCGCAGCCGCGCGCCAGGCCGGCGGTCGGGATTTGGGGGAGTCTGCAGTCAGGAGTGAGGAGTTGAGGAAGGAGCGCTCGAGTTTCCGAGGGACATTGGAACGCCGAGCTGTCCGTCACACCCTCATCTGCATATTCTGGTGCCCGCCCCTCCCCTGCTCCGCCCGCCGCCGAGACCCCGCAGAGGCCGGGGGAGGGGCAGAGAGCGGAGGGGAGGGAAGTGGAAGGGATGGCGGAGGAGTGGCAGCCAGAGGCTGGAGGGAGGGACGTGCAGGCTTTTGTCGCGCAGCCGCCTATCTCCGCTCCCGCCCCGGCCCGCAGCCTGCAGCGGTGACGCCTGGCCTGGCCAAACTGGGCGTAGCGCTCACCCCCTCCCACTGGCACGTCCTCCCAGCCACGTCCGCGCACCCCGCCGCCGGCTCCCGCCTCGGCCCAGCCACCTTTCTCCCTCCTGGGGCCCCATCCGGGCACTGCCGGCGCTCTTGCTCGCCTAGCACTGGTCAGCAAAGGCCTCCCGCAGTTGGGCCAGGTCTGATCCACCTGGGGGACGTACGGATCGGGCACTCCTCATCACCCTGAAGATAGCGGCCCAGGTCGCATCCCGTGTCCAGTGCAGACACGGCAGGGAGCTTGAGGGCAGTGTGGAGACACCTGCAGAGTTGCCGGGCATTCCACTTCTACAGTCCTCTGTCCGCCTGTCCTCCAGGCTGAGGCTGCCCGCGTGGCCTCGCGTCCGGTCTCCTGCTCCTGGCGCCTGGGCCGCCTACCATCCACCCGGAATCTGAGCGTTTCGGTTTGAAGCTGTGGGAGGCCCCGAGGTGAGGCTTCTGCCCAAGTCCACAGAGAAGATTCCAGGCCTTGTTAGGAACATCATGTCTGTTAACGTCCGGAACACGTCAGTGAGTGACTCGCCTCAACAAACGCCACTCTGGCCCCCAAAGAGTTTTTGTTTTCTTTTGTTAAGTTGAATGTGTTTGTTCGAATTTGGGGGAGGCTCCTGCCAGCAGAGCTGACAGACTTTGCTAGAGTATCCACTGCCACTTCTCGAAGGGACATGGGCCAGCTGGTGAAGTGTCGCAGACGTGAGGTGGTTCAGGTAACCTGAGATCTAGGAGTTGACTCGCGGTTTCCTCGGGCCCTTAGGACCCAGCCCCTAAACTTTCTCGCCCGCACCTGCTCCATTTCGCCAAGTGAGGGGGGTCAGTGGCCAGGGAGGGCACTGGTACACTGGTGTGAAGGAGCGTCAATGGGGGGCGCTTGGGACTCGTAGGGGTCAGGTGTGAGCTGGCCCGGGAGGGGGCGCCCGCCCAACAGGTGTCTCCTTGGAGCTTTCTAGGTAGAGCACGAGGACGCTGCGGGCTGGGGCGCGGGCCTGAGCTCAGATCTGTAGCCATTCTATCCTCAGTGGGCTCTGAAGCTAGTAGAGGGCGGCAGAGTTCTCTCGCGCGCGAGCTCCTGGCTTCTGCGTAGGCCTGGGCTATGGCGCTCCAGCTCCTGCAGCAGCCAGATCCATGACACCCAATGAATGCTGTAGTCAACCAGGCTGCTGCGTTTTGTCTTGTCCCAGGTCCCAGGGAACCAGGAATCAATTGTAGTGATGGACTGGAGATTATTTTTTCCGGGTCTTTAACTGGTGGACAGGCAGGCAAGTTTATCACTTTTCGTAGGTACTTTCCAGGCACTCTACTCAAACACTGCCACCACCATAACCCTCCCCTCACTTTCCCCTACAGATCTCCTGAGCCCCTTTCAGCAGTCTCAGTGCATATGCACAGCCCACTTCCCATTATACCCGAGCTACTACTGCCTAGCATCTACAGTGCAATCCCTGGGTGGGGCATCTTCATTCAAGGGAGAGAGAGTGAGTTGAGTGAGGGAAGGAGGGAAGGGGGAGGGAGGGAGGAAAGAGAAGGGAAGGGAAGAGGTCATCACCTTAGCACCCTAGTACAGGGCAATTGGGTGGAGCCAAATCAATTTAATCAGACATTTTTTTTTTTTCCTGGGAAGGGATTCTTTTGGAAAGGGGCCCTCGGTGAGATCTTACATACTGGATAAGAAACAACCATAGGTCAGACTGAGGCTCTTAGCTTCCAATTAGATTTGTTTCAGTTTTTAAATTTTTTTTTTTTAATGAAGTATCTAGTTTTTACCCGGGGAATGATTGTCCAGATCTTAATCTTTTCTAAAGATTAGTTTCCTGCTCTGGTTTCAATTTCAATGAGGTTTGCCCTACCTTTTCCTTCTGACCTATGCCAGGTATTGAGGAGAAAGCAGCATGCATATATATATATATATATATATATATATATATATATATATATATACACACACACACACACACACACACACATATATATATAGTGTGTATATATATGTATATATGTATGCATATGTATGCATATGTGTGCATATGCACACATGTATCAGTAGAATGGAGCAGGTCCTTGTGCCTATATGCAGCTGATTCACACATTAATTAATTATATAACCAGACAAGTGTGCTTGACTTTGGAGGGTCTCCTCCTGCCCACGGACATCAAGTGCAACCCTATTATTGCTCGGTACAACCCATCAAGACCAAGGCTCCCTGTATTTCCTCCATGAATTATCTTTCACTGAAATCTAAAATGTCCATACTGCTGCCTGTTACTAATAAAAACAGCCTACCTTGTGCAATTAAAGTCGAATCTGACTACATGCCGATTTTATTGGTAGTGACTGTGGCAAATTAAAATGCCTATATAGGGACATTAACTCCTGAGTTCCCATTGTTATTGGGGCATTTAGACTCTGGTTTACATGAATGCTCTCAAACTCTGAAAAAGCCTGTTTTTCTTCTCTTAGGTTAAAGTTGCCTTGATCTTTAAAAAACACCACCACCACCACCACCAACAACAACAACAAAAATCAATGAGGAAAATTTACTTTCCAAATGTAAAGTCTGGGCAGACAATCTTCACTGCTACTGGGGTGACAGGGTTACCTCAAACTGCTCTTGGTTTCCAGTTTCAAAAGAGGCCTGGATGTTGCGCTTCAGGGTAGGAGGGGAGTTCAGATGTACCAGTGTCTTAGGAATCGTGGTGCTTGGCTCCTCTTTCTCCAGCTACATACATAGAGTGAACAATGTATGACAGGTAGTGAAATCGGGTGACTGCTTAGAAAGTGGTCTCTTGTGATGGTTACCCAGGCTAAGGGTACTTGCTGTGGAACCTCCCTGGAGTATGTAGTGGAGTTAAAAACAAACCATGTTACTATGGCTCTCACACAAGCAAAGGCGGAAAAATTTAGTGTCAGCCCTGGTTAGCGACTCTTTCAAGCTGCCCCCGTTTTCCGTGAAGGCCACTGGCGGGCCAAATATTAAGACCAGGAATGGAGGATCTTTCTGGGTACGAAACTGGTTTTGAAGGCCCAGGCGCTGGCCTGACACTGTCCTGTCCCATGGCTTTCAGAAGGCGACGAAGGCTAAAGTCGCACGGCAGGCGGCGAGGGGGCGCTGTGGCCCGCGCCTGCAGGCTTAGGCCCAGCTACGGAAACCTGGCGCTGCCACCGTGCCACAGACGCGTGGCTGACGTCCCGCTAGTGGCCAGATCTCTCTCTTTCCACGCCTGTTTTATTCGGGAAGGAAGGAAGACAACAATACCAGGGCATTTCAATAAAGCTAGAGCTCTCATGACTATTCTGTTTCAACTCTGGCCTCCGTGGCTTATTTAAGTTTGGGGCCGGAAATAAGCTGCCACTTTGGTACGTGCAGATATTTTTTTATCTTAAATAAAATGATACATTCACTTTTAAAGTGGGTTTACTTTAATGAAGGAAATTTAAAATGTAAGTAATTTTCAACGTATCAAGTCTATTCTATTATATTAGCAGCCAGAACTTTCAGTCATGTGCATGCTGTTGCTCATCAAGACAGACAGGAGAGATGAAGTCAAACTTTGCTTCTTTTTTGTTTAAGTTTCGTTTTTGTTTTATTTTATTTTAAAGATTTTCAGTGCACCAACTTTAATTCCACATGCAAAGGAAGTCTCCCTCGGGTTTACATTGTATTGGGACTGCATGGATATTTCTAGTTTCTAAAGCCGACGCGCTTTCCTGAAAAGCGCGCACTCAGGACAGTCCTCTGAAGGTGAGGGGGTCTTTGATGCCCACATCCTGGAAAGAGAAGTCTGGGCCCCATCTGGGGTTCTCAAACCCGCCTGTGAGGCCTGGCCTCCTTGGCGGGTACCAAGGCGGCTGCCCCTGTGGAGCCTGGATCTGCTTTCCGTCCAGAGCTGGGGTTGAGGGGGGCGCACTTTTTTTCTTGTTTCCATCACAAAGATGAGAATTCCACTAACTAGTGCTTTCTCCTTTAACTCTCCTCGCTCCCTCATTCCAGATCCTATTCAGCCCTCAACTCGGCTAACTAGTCTCTCCTGGTTTTCGTTAGTGGGAAGCATGAGTTTCCATTCTCTAGTAGAAGCCCGGCTTCAGACAGGTTTCCCGAAGTTTCTCTCCCGCACTGTGTTTGGACAATTCTCCACATCTGGCCATTTGGTCGCTGTTCTCACCCCTATCTGGTGTCGTGCTTCTGTCGCTCCTTTTCTCCTTTTCTCCCCTCTCGTCTCCCAACTGCAATCCTGCCGCCTGCGGTCCACCCGTGTCCTGGGAAAGGCGTCCACGAGACCCGGCCCAAGGTTTTGCGCTCCGCCAGGAGGTGGCCGCGCTGGCCAGATCCGGGAGTCCGCGGCGCAGCCAGGAGGGAGCGCAGCGCGCGCGGCTTGAGAGCCCGGCAAAGACTGGACTAGGGACGTTGCCTTCCCCGAGTCTGTGCTAGTTTGCGATCCCAGAAGCTGTGAGGGAGTTAAAAGGGGACCCATTTCAGCACCGGCTGAGAGCAGCTAAGCAACTTCACAGCCGGCTCCCCTGGACCCGCACTGCAGACGCAGCTCCCCGACCTATAGGAGCTGAGCCCGGGTTCCTAGGACTTGCTTACTCTTGGTCTTGGAAGACACATTCCCGAACCCTCGGTAGCGGCTCTGGGCTCTTCGGTCAGTTTTGCAGCCGCCAGAGCCTACCGTTCAAACCTGGCTCCAGGAGCAACTGCAAACCTGCCTGAGCCTGGGAGGAGCCTTTGCTAGAAGGAAAGTGAGACAAGAAAACCGCCCTTCTCTAAGTCTTTCTCCAAGAACGCAGGTCCTGCAGAGTCTGCTTGGGGCTGGGCTTAATTTCCATCTGCCATTTCTCACTGGTATGTCCAAACAACTCTCCAGAACATAGTCTAGGCGGCAGGTAACCATGAACACACCGTTTTCTCACCCTCTCTCAGAATGCTCTTACATACCCGGGAACATACTGTAAGGAATGTTATAATTTTTAAGAAAAAGAAGGAATGTGGGAAGGGAGGGAGAGAGGAGATAAGGCAGGGAATGCAGATTCTTTTAAAATGGATACATCTGAATTAAAAATAAAATGCATTGGGAGAAGGGTGTTGGTGCTGGTATAGGGTAGGCAAGGATGCAATCACGGATTCTGGAGAAACATTGGGGGGAAATGTGCACACCTCTACACCTTGAAGAACCTGAAAATGGCTGGATCCACTGTGCCAGGGAAGGCCTCCAGTCAAAGAGATGCACTTCGTGCCCCCACCTCAGAACTCCAAGCAAGACCCAGGACAGAAGGTACCCCAAGCATCTGGACTGTCACAGCTCAAAATGCTTCAAAGAATTTGGGAGGGGCATTTGGTGACACCTGAAAAAAACAGAGGTAAGAGCTGCTGTCTGCCCACCTCACTGCACACTACATAGAAAATGCCACATGGGTGCTGGGGAGACTGGCACAGAGTAGCAGACCTGAGACCTCCCAGTGGATGGCACAAAATCTTGCCCCTGTAGAAGCTGCTCAGGTCAGCAGGAGACAGGAGAACAGGGGAGAGGACAGAGAGGGAATTTAAAACCAAGTGGCAGTATTTTATGCTTCCAGACAGAGCGAGGGGATCCCAGAGGACCTTCTGTACCCTACTTCAGGCATGAGATACCTGTGCGGGGCTCAGCTCTGTCAGTAGGGGTCTGTCCTGAAAGACACTCCTGGAATGGGTAAGTAAACATTGCAGGACCCTAGCAACTCTTAGCTGGGAAGGGCTGTTGCATGTTATTGCTCTGCACTTTTCTTTTTTGTGAGCTATTTTATTTTTCTAAAATATTTACAATTAGGTACTAACCTTACAAAGGAGCACCCTAGGTATGGAAGTATAATGTGCTTCTTGGGGGAGGGGGATGCTTGACTTAAAAAAAACCCTCTCTCTTAAACATTTTAATTCTGTATCTCTCTTTATAATAAATACAGACTCAATATGAGTTTGCAGTTTAACCTTTAAAAAAAATGACATCTCTGTGTGTGTTGGGTGGGGTTGTTTGAAGCATGGGAGGAACCTGCAAGGTGTTTTCCTTACAGGAAGTGTGGGATGTGGCCCTGCTCTGATCAGAACTGTATACAAAGGAATTCTGTAGGTCATAGATTCTGCAAGAAGAGGTCTAAATGCAGGCAGGACACCTGCACACTTCTGCAGGAAGTGGCTGGCTTCTCCTCTATGGGATTCTCGCACCAGCACCACAGTGAACAGTGAATGTATTTTAGAGAATTTAGATACCAATTAGAGAGGGGATATCAGGAGATAGGAAGCTGGGGAAGAGCCTGCTGAGGGAGCTTGAAGCTTTAGAGGAAAAGAGAGGCAGAAGCAGGGAGGGCGAGGGTTATCCTCCTACTGCAGACTTTTCCCGGCCTCTCTCTCCAAGACTGAAACACAGAGCTTTTCTAGAAACTGACTGTAGGCTCTGTCCACTTGTCCTGGCTGCAGCCAGAGGAATAGGGTATCTGCAGACCCAAGTCTCCATAAAGCCCTTGCACTGGGAGAGAAGCCCTTTACCATGGTCTTTCCATATAACCTGCTACAGAGGCAGTGAGGAGAGCAAAATGTTTCCAAGGCTTCCCTTTGTTCTGTGGTTCAAACCTGATACGCCTGAAGCCTTGGGTTACTGCCACCACTGTCTGTACCCTTCTGTCCACAGCAGGGCTTCTTCTATTGCTGCCTTTAGTCAAGCCTTCCATTTCTCAGGAGTTTCCAGGGGCAATGTTGCCATCAACAGGGTTTCTTGCTCCGTGGCTCACTTCTCTTTCTGCCACTGCCTCTATGCGTAGGCATTAGACAAGCATTGATTAAATGAATGCACATATGAGGGATAAATGTCTAGCTCTTGGCTGGTCATTTCTGGAAGACATTAGTGTGGGTATAGGGCATGGAGAAAAGAAACAACCATGGTGTAGATGTTTCTTTTAGATGCTGACCCCTAGCCCCACCTGCACTTGACTATGTGGCCAGTCCAAGTCCAGTCATACTCCCTCATAGCAGCTTGAGCTTCTGCGAAGAAAGTAAGATCAGCCTGGAAAGCTACGTTTTAAGGTCTCTTTGAATGTCACCATAGGCTCAGTGTTTAAATCCTTGGTTCCCAGCTGGTGTTGCTGTAGATGACATTGGGTGGTTGTGGAAACAGTAGGAGGTAGAGCCTATGGAAGTGGGTCACTTGGGCTGGGCCTTGGCATTTTGTAGCCTGGTTCCACTTCCTCTTCGGTCTTATATAGATATAATGTGACCTGCTGCACCTCTTGCTGCCAAGCCCCTTCCCCTCTGCAATATAACTGTTTCCCCTTGTACTGTAAGCCCAAATAAATCCTTCTTTCCTTAAACTGGTTTTGTTGGGTGATTTTTGTCACTGCAACAGCAACCAATAGATAAGACTATTTTAAGTAGCTGTTTGTTTGTTTGTTTTTGAAACACAGTCTCTCTGTGTATGCCTGGCTGTCTTGGATTTCACTGTGTAAATCGGGCTGGCTTTGAACTCATAAAGATCCACCTGCCTCTGCTGGGATTAAAGACATGGATCACCATACCTGTATTAGCATTTCATTTTTAAAATACATTTTTTGAGTTAGCAGTCATCCCCAGACTTTGTATTCCTTGAGCAAAGTGTGCATGCAGTTTTATTTTCTGTCTCAGATTACCTGCAGCTGGGCTGATATCATAGCAGCTGAATGAATGAATATTGACACTTTGATAAAAAAGAAAGTTAAATAAAAGCAAATTGAACTTTGATATTTTTATTTAAAAGTACCATAATGGAAGCAGGTTATAAACACCTTATTTAAATACTTACCTAATTTCATTATGTATGTGTATGTATTTTCCTTGCAGGTATGTATATATGTCACATGTATGCAGTGTCAGAGGAGGTCGAAAGAGGGACACAGATTCCCTAGATCTGAAGTTACAGATGGTTATGAACCACCATGTAGGTGCTGGGGATTGAACCTGGAACCTTTGAAAGAACAGCAAGTGCTCTTAACTGCTGGTCCATCTCTCCAGAACCTATGACAACATTTTCTTTTTCTTTTAAAAAAATATCTTTTTAAGATCATAAAATAATTACATCATTTCTCTGCTTTCCTCCTTCCAAACCTTCCCATATACCCCTTCTTCCTCTCTACTGAATTCATACTGCCTTTTCACTTAATTGTTATTAGATGTATATCTATCTATATGTATATATATATACATACACACACAAGATATATATGTATCTATACACAGATATATATGTATCTATATACAGATATATATGTATGTATATACAAGATGTATCTATATACAAGATATATATGTTACCTATTTACGTATATATATCCTAAGTACATAAATACAACCTGATCAGTCTGTACAATGTTACTTGTACATATGTTTTCAGCGCAGGCCGTTTGGCACTGTATAACCAACTGATGTGTTCTTTCTTGGGAAAGACCGTTTCCTTCTCAGCTTTCCTAACTTAATTTTTAAAAATATATTTTAAAATGAAGTGTGAAACAGAGATTCTCATAGCCCTCTGCTTTCACTGCATCTTAAGAAAGTATTGAAAGTATTTTGTGTAATTGCTGGCTTTTTTTTAGAATATCATATGTCTCAGGCTGGTGGGTCTTTCACTCACTATGTACCCAAGGGTGACCTTGAAGTCCTGATCAACACCCCTGCCTTCACTTTTCCAGTCCTGGGATTACAGGCATGTACAACCACCTTCAGCTCTGGGAAGGTTTTTGTATGCATTTGCTCTTGTGTACACAGAGCTGTGGGTTCCATTCTACTGTAGTAATTCCTGCCTCCAGATCTCTGTTTAGCATCATTGACACCAATGTGTGGAATATATCAATTTGATTCACACCTTTAATCTCAGCATGTAGGATGCAGAGGCAGGCAGATCTCTGTGAGTTCAAGGCTGCCTTTTCATAATGGAAACTTGTCTCACAAAAGAGAATATTAAAACTCCAGGGGCATACTTTGAAGCAAACCCATATATCATTGTGGCAGGACATTTGTTTTCAAGGGTTGGAGATGTAGATCGGTGGTGGAAATCTTAGCTGTCTCGTGGAAGATCTTAAACTCAACTCCCACCACAGTGAGTAAATGAATGAATGAATACAGATGTTCTTATTTTCCAGATGTCAGATGTTGCTGGTCTTCTGCACATTCGCCAACTTCCTACTCTTTCCTTCACATGTTATTTCTTCCCAATGACTCCCTCACAAGAGTTTTGATACACTATGGTTATATCCTTTAATATGTACACAGTTCACAAAGTTTTCCTCTTAGTCTGAGTTGGGCTTCCAAATATTTATATTTTATTAGTGGAGTTTCTTTATAAACAGGGCTTTAAATTTTGATCTAAAATCTTTTCTTTTCGCTATTTCTGCATAAATATGTGCGTGCATGCATGTATGACCATATATATATATATATGTGTGTGTGTGTATATGTATATATATATATATGTATATATATATATATATATATAATTTCTGTGTGTATATTTTGTATGTGTATATTTTTATGTGGTGACTATGTGTATGTGAATGATTGCATGCGTATGGGCTTATATGTACATGCACATGGCCACACGTGTTTTCATATGTGTATGCACATGGTCAGGTGTGTGTGCATATGGGCATATATATGTATACATGGGCATGAGTATGTACACACACATATATATGTGTCATGTACTTAGGTGGTGATGTTGTATATATTTCTCTGAGTGTATATGGGCGTGTGTGTGTGTGAGCATGTGTGTGTGTGAGCATGTGTGTGTGTGAGCATGTGTGTGTGTGAGCATGTGTGAGCATGTGTGTGTGTGTGTGAGAGAGAGAGAGAAAGAGAGAGAGAGAGAGAGAGAGAGAGCGCATGTATGTGTGCATGCTCCATTTTAGAAGTATGTGTCTAGTCTAGAACCTCACTCTAAGATGCAGTTCTATTCTGCTTCAGTTTGGCAGTGAAGTCCAAGCTATGTGTTCTCCACCCAGCTGCAACACCAGTTCCTTCCACTTTCATAAAGTTGTTCTTGGAAACTCCATGTCCTTTTCATTGCATGTAAATTCTGAATTAGCTTTGAAACTTCTACAAAGGGCCTGCTGAGGTTTGAGTGGAATTTAATTGACAAGAGAGATCAATTTGTGGAGATTGCTTTCTTAAAAGCATATTGACTCATTCAATCTGTAAATATTACAAATCTTTTTTTTTTAGTCAGATTTTAAAATTATTTGCTTGGGATTGCTATATGACTTTTGGTGTGCAAACTTTGACTATATTTATTAACATTTATTATTCCTCAGCATTTTGTTCATTTATTTATTTGCTATTGAATACAATTTTTTAAAATCACAATTATAGAGGAGGAAAAGTGAGGGATTTGATTTTGTTGTTTTGTTGTTTCTTGTTGTTTTGTCTAGACAGGATTTCTTTGTATAACAGAGTCCTGGCTGGCTGACCTGGATTCACTTTGTAGACCAGGCTGGCCTTGAACACAGTGCTTTTCTCTGCCTCCTGAGTTCTGGAATTAAAGGCATACACCATTACACCTGGCTAAAATTGAGTTTTGTTTTACAACCTTGCTAGAATCTGACAGTTTATTATATTAGCTTTTAGTAGATTAAAATAAATTATTATGTTGGTTGTCCACAATAATTTCTCTCTTTCTGATTTACTTGCTTTCTTTTTCATTAGTTATAAAATATTAATTATATGAAATAGTGAACTTTATTATGACACATTCACACTGCATATAAGGTACTTTGATCACGTTGGCTCCCCTGTGCTCATCACTGACATCCAGCCCTTCCCTCCTGACCCCTCCTATGCTTTGAAGGTTTCCCATCCTCAATCCTGTTTTTTTCTTTTTAGATTCTTTCTGAGTCTAGCTTATTTTACTTAAAATGATGGCTAATGTCCAGTCCCATTTACTTTTCTGGGAATGTCAAGATTTAATTCTTCTTTATGGCTCTATTAAATCCCAATTGTGTCGGTGTCTAACATTTATTTCCATTGATGACCTCCTGTGCTTTGGCTCTAGAATCAGGTGGACAGTGTGGAGGAAACCTTGCCTCTTCCCTGTCCTGTGAGGTGAGTCTCTTGGCACTGAATGCAGTGTGGACAGCAGTCTTGGCTGTGTCTTTCTTTAGTCAGGCTGAAGAAGTTTCCCAGCACGTTTAAGCCGAACATGGTTTTTGTGAATAGCAGTTGTACTTCCTGGACCTGGATTTCCACATATAATGAAAAAATTGCCATTAAAAGCTACCAATATGTGTCTCACTAATTGATTTTCAAATGTTGAACTGAAGTTGCATTATTAAGGCTTCCTGGACTTGATTTGACTATTTTACAGACCAGTCTTTCATGAGCATAGAACCCAAATCCTCAAGCACGTTCATGAATGAAGCTCAGCATCAGTGGACAGCACAGTATGGGGAGACAAGTTCTTTGTAGGAACTTGCCATATTAGCAGAAAACAAAACAAAACAAAACACATGTGACCATGTCAGCATTTTCAACTTCTTGGTGTTGGGGTTGTAGGTCTGTGGTAGAGTGCTTGCTTATCAACACTGTAATTCCAACCCCATCACTGCAAAACAAACAAACAAACAAACAAACAACAAAAGCAATTTTTTAGTTAAGGTCATCCAGGAGACTGCAGGCAAGATAAAACCATTAACCTGCTGAAAGAAGCTGGGGAATGAGATAGGCATAACTCCTTCTACTCAACATTGTAGCACACACCTCAGTTTGAGAAGGTGGTCATACACACAGACAGACAAGGGAGATACATAAAAAAGTGTCTACAAAAATCCCAAGCTGTCTTCAAAATGTTCTTTAACTTCCCATGAGACTTTAACATGGTTACAGGATAAAAGCTTGCAGTGGTTTAAATGAATAATATACCCCCACCGGCTCATGTGTCTGAACACTTGGTCCCCATGGGGTAGCACTGTCTGGGGAGGTACTGGAATCTTGAAGGATAAAGTATGTCACTGGAAGGGTGTGGATTTTGAGAGTTTATAACCTTGCCTTACTTGTAGTTTACTCTGCTTTTAGTATGTGTGGATTGAAATGTGGTCTCTCAGGTGTCTGCTTTGCTGGCATGCCATTTCACATTATGGACTTTTATCCCTCTGGAACTGGAAGCCAAAATAAACTTTTTCTTCCACAAGTTGCTTTTGGTCATGGTATTTTTATCACAGCAGCAAAATTAACTAGTACAAAAATCCTTGTTTTTTTTAAAACCCATTGTGTTTCTGAATTATAACAAGAAACACTAAATATGTTTAATCTTTGTAGGTCATAGTACTGTCAAAATATTAAAATTGCATGAATAAAATTAAGTCAGACACAAAAGGGAGAACCACAGCAAGGAGTGGAACAATGTAATGGGTCACAACAGCTGTGGCTCCAAATGCTGCTCTGCTAAGAAGCTCATTGGTCAGAGTGGGATGAGAGTGTCAGTGAACTCTCTCAAAGTCCCAGGAATCCTCTTTACAATGTCAACAAAGTTGAGAAAGGGGGACTGACACAAGAGCTGATGATGTCATTTCTTCCCTTGCTGTGAGGTCACAGAATTAGCTCTTTCTGGTGCAGTGCAGACAGGAGACACAGAAACTGAGGGAACCAATGGAGAATCCAGGAGAGGCTCACACAGATATTGCCTGTTAACTCTAAAATAAATGTTCTGACAGAAAAAGTCCATATCCAGGGAAAGGAGCAAATTAACAATGCCTCTTATCTCACAGAGGTAACAGAGTCATTTTGAAACTCATGTAACAAAACACAAAACATCTTGGAAAAAAAGGCATAAAATGTCACAAATTCCAGGTTTGCAAGTTTTCCTTAGGACCCAAGCAAGACTGCTTACAATAGAAAAAGGCATACACTGCTTTAAAAAATCATTTTGGGTGGAAAATATAATAAAATGAGGACTGGAGAGCTGGCTCAGTGATTAAGAATTCATACTGCTCTTGAAGAAGACTTGAGTTCAGTTCCCACCATCCTCTTATCCACACCGGTGCTTCAACTCCAGCCATAGATGATCTGATGCCTTTTTGTGGTCACTGCAGGCACCCACATTCATGTGCACATACCCACATACAGACACACACACACACACACAAACTCAGAATATATAAATTTTTAAGAATAAAAAAGCAAGCCACAGGCAATTTTTGAAAAACTATATGTCATTATTAATTCACATCACAGTTTATTCTTTAGTGAGATATTTATAGTGGCAAATGTATTTAAAAGATAATCAACTTAAAATTTTCAGCTCTTAAACATTTCTCAAAGAAGATAGAAAAATTGTTAGTAAGTATTTTGAAAATGTTTAACATCATCAGTCATAAAGGAGCATCAGTTTGAATTGTATTGATAAGCCCAGAACAAGTCCACTAGCATGGCTAAATTTAAAACACATAATATCAAATGTGGATAAGAATGGAATAAGGAGACAGTTGAGTGTCGTGGGTAGCTGCAAAGCAGAACATTGGCTCTGCATGTAGCTGTGAACTGTCACTAACATGGGGAATTAATAACCAATCATCTCCCCCCAATATGCCAAAGATACCTTCTGACCCATGGTCCTGGTAATCACATAATGCTTCAGACTGATATCCAGCAAATGAGTGGACCACTAAGTTTGGGTCATGCAGGTTTTAAAATGTGTGAATGACACATGGCAGGGACAATTCCGAAGCAGTGAGTGAGTGGTGGACATGTGGATATAAGTTCCTCCCTGTGCTTCCTTTCTTCACAACAGACTTGCAGGCAGTGTCCATGGTTATGGAGGTCACCTGGGACCGAGGCATGGTGGTAGGAAAGAAAGAGGGGCTTTTATAAGAATGAGATTGACATGGATTCGCGACATATAAAAAAATTAGACATAGTGGTTGGGCTTCACATGGTATGTAAATTTCATCTCCATTAACAAAACAGACTGCTTATGCTTTTGCTGAAAGGAAGAATTAATATTTAAATACTCACTGAAGAATTCAAATTTGCATGACAGAGTCTATAAAACTCTTGCCAAGAGCAGTTGTTCCCAGCCACCCTTATTTGATGGTAGATGGGGAATATTCTGGTTTTATTCTAACTACGTTTTTAGATACATTTTTAATTTATTTTTGTATCTGTATGTATGTATATATTTGTGTGTATATGTCAGTGTGTCTCTGTGTGTGTATGCGTGTCTCTGAGTGTATATGAGTTTGACCATGTATGTGCTTGTCTATGCATTTGTCTCGTGTGTATATGAGTGTGTGTATGTGATATGTATCTTTGTGTCTGTCATGTATCTCTGTGTGTATATGTATGTGTGTCTGCGTGTATGCGTTTGTGCATCTTGGTATGGGTGTGTGTTTGAATGCATTAGTGTATGTCTCTGAGTGTGTATTTCTGTCTCTATATGCATATGTGTATGTGTGTGTGTTTATGTGTACAACACATGAGCGTAGGTGCTTATGGAAGACAGATGGAGACACTAGATTCTCCTAGACTGGGGTTGCAGGCAGTATGGAACTGCCCAGTGTGGGTCCTCTGAAAGAGCACCAGCTGCCCTTGACAATGGAGCCACCTCCCAGTTCTTGCTTTTCTTATTACATTTGTTACCTTGCATATTTTACACGGACCCTCTTCACATTCCTGAGATTTGACTCCTTGGTATCTGTGCTTGCTAGTTTTATGTCAACTTGACACAATCTAGAGTCATCTGAAAGGAGGGAAACTCAATTAAGAAAATGCCTCTGCAAGATCCAGTTGTAAGGCATTTTTAAAATTAATGGTTGATGAGGGAAGACCCAGCCCATTGTGGATGGTGCCATTCCTAGGCTGATGGTCCTATGTTCTATAAGTCAGCAGTCTTAGCAAGTTATAATGAGCAATAGAATAAGAAGCACCACTCCATGGCCTCTGCATCAGGTCCTGCCTCTAGGTTCCTGCCCTGTGTGAGTTCCTGTCCTGACTTCCTTCAGTGATGAACAGTACTGTGGAAGTATATGCCAAATCAACCTTTCCTCCCCAACTTGATTTTTTTTGTTTGTTTTTTGTTTTTGGTTATGGTGCTTCATCTCAGCAATAGAAATCCTAACTAAGACAACACCTTTGTTACTTTGCTGGGTTTTTTTTTGTTGTTGTTATTCTGTCATTGTGAAGAGCTCTTTCATAGTTGATAGTATTATGCTTTTGACATCCATAGAAGCTAAAACTATTTTCCTCTTAGGTGTTGTCTTCCATTAGAAAGTCTTTGGGTACTATAGGTGACTGAGAGAAGCTGGGCAAGGGAGAGGTGGTCCTTCCAGGGAGGAGCACATCTATTTGTTGTTCAGTGCCAGTCATCCCTAAAAACATGCATATATGTAACATTATACATAACAAAAGAAATGCGTATGTAAATATAAATATATTCATGCAATATCAATTAGTGAGAAAGAAGCCATCGATCTGAAGAACAAGGAAGAGTATATGCAAGGGTTTAGAGTCAGGAAAGGGAAGGGAGAAATGTTATAATTAAATTATAATTTCAAAAATAAAGAAACAGTCCTTGAATTGAAATAAAATAAAATCTTGATTTTTTTGAATAGGTTGTGGATTTTTGATTGACCAGAAACATTTCTTTCCAAGAACTTGAAATTTAAAAAATCTGTGTTTTTCTTTTACCTATTGGATCTTCCAACTAATACTTTCATTTGTCTGAAATTTAAACCTTTAGCCGTATGAGATAATGCTTATTAAATAGAAATCAAGATTCTCAAAGCCCCCATTCATTTATTTTAGTTATTTGTTTGAAATCATCCTGCTTCATATTAAATGTTCTCAAGGATTTATAATCTTACTTTATCTCGTTTTCAAATCATGCTCATGAGTTTGAAAAAAAAAAAAAGGACCTTTTAATTTGGAAGTGACTTCAGATTTACAGAAAATTGCAGAGATCATACTGAGCTCTAAACACCCCTTCCAGCTTGCTCACACTCAGCTCTTATGTCACCATTTTGATTACATGTGGCCTAGGTTGACAAATCCCCCTTCTAGCCAGAATCTATTCTCAGTATCCATATCTATCTATTTAGGCTTACCAAAGGACTCTCTAAACAGTTAATTCATGTCACCAAATGCTTACTCTTCCTAATGTAAGCTGTCCAGACTCTAGTGACTTCAGTAGGTCGTCATTAACCCCTCACTTGCTGGGCTGTCCCATTGAGGTCCTTTACTGTGACTTATGCACATATTTGCTTTAGATTATCCCTGAACTCATCTCTCACTTGGAACAAACAGGGGGCTTCCCCCTCACTGTTCCTTGAAGTGCAGTGTTCCAGGCCCAGTCCCTTGTTTTTCTTATGCCCACGTGAGGCCCACCTGCTCCTGTACTTGTTGCTTAGAAACATATTTAGTTACTCCTTAATCTGCCTGTTCCTGGCATGACCATCCTAATCCAAGTTTAAAATTGGAAACTTTCCCTCACATTTTCTATTCCATATCTTTAACATTTTTTGGTTGGGTTTTTGTTTGTTTGTTTGGTTGGTTTTGGGACAGGGTCTCTTTATGTAGTTTCAGATGGCCTAGAACTCGCTATGTAGACCAGGCTGGCTTTGAGTTCATAAGAGATCCTCCTGCTTCTGCCTCACAAGTTCTGGGATTAAAGGCGTTGCGCTACTATGTCAAACCTTACATTCAAGCAGCATTTGCATGCCATATAGCTGAACTGTGATGACCACAGACTGCATACAAGCACAGAGACAGAAGATGACTCTAGACTGCATACAAGGACCAAGACAGAGATGACTGTAGACTGTGCACAAGCACCAAGGCAGAAGATGGGTATAGGCTGTGTATATAGATGACTATAGACAAGCACCTAGTCAGAAGCTCTGTGGTTTTGTTTCCTATTCCCATAGCTCATACTGGCTCCTGCTCCTGCTTGCTGTTGTCCATTGAATGACCCCCACCTTCCTGGCATGCAGTGTGCTCTGGTTTTCCACTATTAAAAATGGCACCATGTCCCTTCTAGTGCATCCTTTTGGCTGGTATTCACATCCTCTGGGGAAGTGAAATGGGCTCTATTCTCAGTAGCATCATGGCAGGCTCACTGTTGGCTGCAATAACATTTTAGCAATCAAGAATGGAGGATCATGTCTTCTTGACCAGCCTGCATGTTGAAGCATGCGCTGGGATGCATGCTTGAGGTCTCTGTTTCCAGCATGCACTCTGCTAGACTGGGTTGTGTGTCAAGCCTTATAGCCGTGTGGTAGGGCTATAAGTAGAGTCAGATGAGAGATGTGCAGAGAGGGTCAGTGCCACCCCAATTGGGTTGAGCTCACTCAGTGGGACACTTTTGTACTGAACATCTTCATGGAGACTCAGCGGGGTGCCACGTGGAGCCTGGTTTGTGAGCCCACAGTGAGGTTCCTGGTCTCTGATCTCCTGGTACATGTGCCTGCCTACCTTGTTTCCCAGGAAGCAAGTGAGCAAGAGTAAGAAGAACTGGGAAACACTACAAGAAATTAAAGAGGGGGGTTGAAAGCAGCCCCAAGAGACTGTCACCCTAATGAGTGATGTGGAGCATCAACCTTTGTGAGTGACAATGAGCTTCTGGGGGTCTCTGGAGGGATGTCGTCCATGAAAGGTGGGCAGTGGCCACCCATATCTTATAGTTGCAGAAAAGAAGTCAGGGGGAGTTAGTTTCTGTGGCTGATGTGAAATGGTCGCACACGGCTGGCTTAATACAGCAAAAATTATCTATACCTATATCTATCTATATCATATCTATCTCTATCTCTGCCTGTCTGTCTGTCTGTCTGTCTCTTCTCACAATCTCAGAGAGTAGAAGTCCACAATGAAAGTGTCCTCAGAACCAAGTTAGGAGGCCAGAAGCAATGGTCTTTCCTACCTCTTCCAGCTCACAAATTGTCAGATTGTCAGGGAATCTCCACCACCCCAGTTGTTTTGGGGGGCACTCTTCAGCCCCCAGAACTGAAAGCCATCCTCAGAGAGGAATGCAGCTAGCACATGCACTTAGGTGCTGACCCCAGGTGGGAAATTCAGCAACCTTAGAGGAGCAAGATGGTATGCCAGGCAAGATTCTGCTGCCATCAAGAGACAAAGAGGCAAGAGCCCTGAGTGTAGGTGTCTTGTCTCCAGGTAGGATGCTCACAACAGGCCAGTCTTTGCTGTCTGCCATCTTTTATGTTCATTCCATGACTTCTGGGGAGTCTATCCTCCTCCCATTCCCATGGTATTTCCAGGGTTGCTCAAACTCCAGCCTCACCCCTCACCTCCTGCTTCCCTATGTTCTGGGTGAAAGTTTTTCTTGTATCTTCCCTCAGTCACTAGTCCCAGAGCAGAGGTCTGATCTGGACAAGAAGCACAAAGCCCCATTTTAGTAGTCTAACAGTGCACTCATGATACTGCCTCAGGTCAGCCACAGCTGCCAGGATAGCCCCCAATTTACTGGATGTCTTTAATGATGGCATTACTTTTTTTTCTCAGCTGTGGGAGCTGCAGGACCAAGGCTGGGGCTTCAGCAGAGTTGGAGTCTCTGGAAGGGTGGCTCTCCTCTAGTCTGCCCCTTGGTTTGCAGTGACCTCACAGGATCATGTGAATTCTGAACATCCCATTTATGAAGATGCTAGGTCTCCGAAGTGAGGGTCCACCCTAAGGGTTCTGTTCGACCTCTACCACAGGGATCTGGGGGTGCATGCTAGCCTTCAGCAGCAGCCCTACACACTAGCCTAGATTTTCTGGGGTGTTAGAGCTTGTTTCCCTGGTTGCCTTAGCCTGTTGTGCAAGGTCTGGCTGAATTCAATTCATCCCTGGCCCCTGCCTCCACACTGCTGGAATTTGCCCTCCGGTCTCCACACCTCAGATGCAGGTGAGAGGTGCTGCAGAGCACAACTAGTCTAACCTGTTCTTAACCAGACTCAGAGGAAGAGATCAACCCTAGTGGACCTGGTGTCCATTCCTAAGCCCTTCAGCCTTAAGGTCCAGGACAGAGGGGGGTGGGTGGGGGAGCCAGAGTGCACCTGGGGCTTTGGTCTGGCCTTCTGCCCACCTGCCAGGCTATCTGTGGCTCTGACTAAAGTCCCTTGGGCTTTGCTGACTTATGAAAAGCACAGAAAGATGAGTGGGTAGGGCTTGCTCCAAGGTAAAAGCTTTCACACTGAGTACTTCACATTCCTTGGGGTTGGTCATGTTCCCAGCCCGCTCCTGAATCCAATAGTGGTCTGCTCTTGTCAGAAGGGATGGAGATGCTTCTTTCTTCCTATCAAAATAAGAAACATAGATTCCCTTTAGTTATGAAGAATAGGGAAATCACTGACCAAGGTCTTGATGAAGGCATTTGTGCCAACACATGAACTTCAAAAAGACTTCAATTTTTTTTAAAGCCTGTTTTTAAACCAAGGCTAGGCATGGTACCCAGGCCTGTAATCCCAGCACTTAGGAGGCAGAGACAGTTATGTCTTTGTGATTTCCAGCCAGCCTGGTTTCCATAGTGAGATGCTGTCAAAAACTGTCCAAAGGAGGGCTAGAGAGACAGATCAGCGATTAAGAACATTTGTTGCTCTGACAGAGGACCATAGCTTGGTTCCTACCTCCAACATCAAGCAGTCCACGCGATCACCAACATCACCTCCAGTGCCAGGAGGATCCAGTACCTCTGGTCTCCGTAGGCAATGACACATATAGGCACACATCACCCCAGATACACAAGCAAATTTATGTAATTAAAAGTAATATGAATAAAATCTTTTTAAAAAGAGCATTTTGTGCTGACCAAGCTATTCTTTACAAGAGTGTCATGGGCAGTGTGTGTGTGTGTGTGTGTGTGTGTGTGTGTGTGTGTGTGTGTTCATCAAAGAAAGCTGATGTTTAAAAAACATTGAAAGCCATACAATGATACCTAATTAGTTTGCAAAATTATTTTCTAATTCCAAAAATTCAAACGGTAAGCGAGGCTATCATAGTATGGAATAAATAATAATGCGAGTCGGAAATAAGCCACTTAGGAACTATAGAACATCAGCAAAACATAACACAGCTACTGAGTTGAAAGTGTGTGAAACTGAGGTAGGGCGGTGTAGGAAACAGAAACAGCACAAGGAAGTGGATAGATGCAGGACAGGACGTGAGGCTTCCGGAAAAAGCAATCAGGTCTCCTGGATATGGAGATCTATTTGGTTAGAAAAGGGGCACTTTCCAGGCTGAGAGAGGAAGATGGAGGACGAGAGAGGAGAAAGGAGGAGAAAGGATGCAAAAGGAAGGAGGAAGAAAGAGGGGTGTGGGGGAAGAAAAAGAAAGAAGAGGGAAGTGGGGGAGGTGGAGGGGGAAGGAGGAAGCGAAGAGGCTGCAGGACAAGTCATTCAGTCAGGGCTGCTATAGGAATCCGCACTCATTTACATAAATTACACATAATTATACTGTTACCGTAAATGACTTCAAGATTATTGATCAAGTTAAGATTCCCCTGGCTTCTGTAAGAATTTACTGCAAATTGTGGCTTAAGGCAACAGACTGCCCTCTTTGTCCTAGAGGTGGGAGGTCAAGAAAGGGTGCAGATGGGTCTGGCGCCATCTCGAGGCCCTAGGGAGAATTATTCCATCTCTCTGGCCCCTCCGCTCTTCTGCTGGTGGCTTCACGACCTCAGCTTCACTTTATGGTGTTCTCTGTTGAGTTCCTCCTCTGTCATGAGCATGTGTGTCAACACACACACACAAACACATGTACACACTCACACACACACCACTCACATACACACATTCACACACACTCACACACACACCTCACATACATACACTTACACACACACACCACATACACATACACACACTCAGCCCACACTCACATCACTCATGCACAAACTCTCTCTCTCTCTCCCTCCCTCCCTCTTACATACACACACACACACACACACACACACACACCCGCCTGTATATATTTGCTCCTCTTACCCCTGAGGCTGGATTTTCCAGCTTCATCCTATCCTGTGAGTTTGGCTATGTTGGATTGGTCATATCTTCTTAGTAAAGTCCTGACCTCTCTCATATTGTATTTATACATATAGTTCTTGAAACATACTTATCCAGACATGGCTTTAAAATGTCCTTTTTTATTTTGAGTATGTGTATATATGGGTCGGCATGGAGGTCAGAGGACAATTAATGGAATCACTTCTTTCCTATAACTAAGTAGGTTCTGAGGATTGAACTCAGGCTGTCAGGTTTGGCGGCAAGTGCTTTATCCACTGAGCTATCTTCCTGGCCTGGGAGATGGTCGTAAGTGGACTCACTAGAGAGGGGATAATAAGAGGCTGTGAGCCTTCATGTCTTTGTGTGGAATGTGCCTTCAATTCCCTTGGGTAAGTTGTGAGAACTATGTGAGCTGGGTCTTCTGTGTCCTGCTTCTGGGGAGCCTTTCTCAGGACTGCCCTAGTACACTTGGCTCTGGCCAGGTTTCTGGGCAGCAGGAGCTGCAGCTGCTCTGCTTTCTTTCCAGTGTAGCTTTCTCAGACTTTGTGGCTTTAGCTCTCTCTGTGTAGGTTTGTACCTGGGGCTTCTTGAAGTGTTGATCTGACACCACAGTAAATGCCTCTTCATGTGCTTTTTACCAATCACGTATCCTTTGTTTATAAATGCCATCTTTATATTGCTATTATGTGTTCCCAGCATCCCTTTGTGTTTTAGATACACCCCTTGTTGGATGTTTGGATCCTTCTCTTACATGTGACAATCCACTTAAAATGAACATTTGCAAATTTAACAAATGGACTCTCAGAGAGCAAAGGGCCCACGGAAACTCACTTTCCTGCTTTTCTATGACACTCTGCTTGCTCACTTTGCATCCTGGGGAGGACATTTCTGCATGCCTCTGTGTTAGGGATGGTTTTGTTATCCCTCCGGCAGGCTTCATACCTGTCGTTTGGTCTTCCGCATAGTATCCATTCCAACCTTACTCTCATGTTTCACTTGTGAACTTCCTTTTGTACTTTTCAATGTTGCCTTGGACTGATACTTTTTCCTATAGGCAGAGCTGTTGGTACTTTGTTGATGTTCACATATGGTTTATTAGTTCATTAGAAGGAACAACAACAACAACAACAACAATAATAATAATAATACTGAGGCAGTCAATGAAAGCTGTATCCTTACCATGTGTTTAGGGTCTATAGTGGTTTCAGTGAGAAGGTCCCTCATAGGCTCAGATGTTTGAACACATAGTCCCTAGTTGGTGGCTATTTGGGGGGGTTTGGGAGCTGTGATCTTGTTGGAGGAAGTATGTGAGTTTAAAGAACCTTAGCTACTTATAATTTACTCTCTCTTCTTCATGCTTGCAATTTAAGATGTGTTCTCTGTTGCCTGACCATGCTGTCCATGTCTGCCACCATGGACTCTTCTCCCTGGAACTATAGGTCAAAATAAACTCTCTCTTCCTCAGATTGCCTTCAGTCATGGTGTTTTCTTCATAGCAACAGAAAAGTAACTAATGCAGGGTCTTTTGCTTTTGCTCAGTAATGTTCTATGGTTTTCAGTGTGCACACATGGCCTATTTGATATTATGACATGCTTAATGTTTGATGCTGTTGAAATAGATGCTTAATTGTTTTCACTTTCCTATGTTTTCACTGTGGGCATAGAGAACGCTGTTGCCCTGTATTTACCTTTTAGCATATGATCCTATTGACTTCATTCCTTAGTTCTGGCAACTTTTGTATGTTTGTTAGAATTTTGTGATTATATTTTCTAAAAAGAGAATTTTATTTCTTCATTTTTAACCTGAATGAAATTTCTTTTCTCATCTCATCTCATTCTCATCTAGTTAGAGCCCTAGCTGGGATTACACCAGAAGTGGCATAAATACAGATTGTTGCCATGTCTGTATCCGGGTTGAAGGAACATTCAGTGTTTACTATGAAATTCAGTGTTAATTATAGGTCAGGCATAAATGGCCTTTATGGGTTGAAGATGCTGCTTTTCACTGCAGTTGTCAGAGGGTTTTGGGATAATAATGGATACAAACATTGTCAATCAGTTTACTTCCAGCTGTAATAATGGGGAGTTTTCTTATTTCTTTTATTCACATATTTTTTTATGCTAATTCATTTTGATTTATTAAACTAATAAATTTTGGGATAAACTCCTTTAGTGATAATATAGTAATTATATACATTCATATGTTACTAAATTTGATTTACAAGCATTTGCAAAGCTAACTTTTGAGATGGATATTAGCTTACAATTCCCAACTGGGTTTTTGTCCCAGGCACAAAAGGATTTAGAAGAAAAATCATTAGGATTTCATTTCTTATCTATTTTGAAAAATGTGCTGAGCTTATTTAGGCCTGGAAATTATTTTTTATGAAGACTTTGATTATATAGTCATTTTTAGATGGATAATTTAATCTGATATATTTTTATCTATGTGTGTAATGAACTGTGCCAAGTGCTATGCAATGACTTCATACTTCAGCCTCTCTGGGATCCGTAGTGATGCCTCCTTCCTTCCTGCTTCATATTGGTAGTTTTCCTCCTCTCTTGTGGTTTTTCTTCTTCAGTCAACAGCATTTATGAATTTTATCAATCATTTAAAAAACTTATTTTTTCATTCAATTATTGATTTTTCTATAGCATTGATTGCAGCTCTGTTCTTTTTTTTTTTTTCTTCCTCCTAATCTGGTTTTGTTTTATTTATTTCCTTCCTTCCTCCTTCCTCCCATTTCCTCCTCCATTGTCTTAAGATAGATGTTTGGACATTTCTTTAATTATTTGATTAACTATCAGCATCTTACTCTGTAGCACAGGCTGGCCTGGAACTTAGTATGAAGTCTAAGTTTACTTCAACCTTGTGGCAATCATTCTACCCAAGCCTTCTGAGGGCTGAATTTATAGACATGAGATACATTATGACCAACAGGTTATTCATTTACTCTCTCCTCATCCTCCTCCTCGTCCTCGTCCTCCTCCTCGTCCTTCTCCTCGTCCTCCTTCTCTTCTCTCCTCTTCTCTTCTCTTCTCTTCTCTTCTCTTCTCTCTCTCTCCCTCTCTCTCTCTCTCTCTCTCTCTCTCTCTCTCTCTCTCTCTCTCTCTGCCTTGAGGTGATCCCACAGTCTTGTTCATGGAGATATGAATTCTCCAAACAGTTTCACACCTTTCTTTCTGAGCCTGAAACGTTTATGTTCCATTTTTCATAGACTTCCGGTAAGTCTAAATATTCTCTGCTTTCCCAATAATCTGAATCTCTTATTTGATCCACAGGATCATTTCAATGAGCTTAGCTTCATTTCAGAAGCTTGGCAATTTCATAACTGTATCCGTGTTCCTTTTTGCTAGCTCAGTGCTGTCTCACCTGAGTCTGAGCTCTGCATTGTCTCAGTCTCATTCCACTGCCCATTGTGAGACTGGTCTGGGCTGTGTTTTGCCTTCTCCAGTGGAAAGGGAACGTTTGCTTCTCTGTCACACTCATAGTTTTCTTAAATTAGCATACAAAGTGCTGTCCATCACAGATCCTCTTTTATCCTTTTGTCACCCTGTAACTCCCTCCTGCTGCTCCCCTTCCCCACTCCAATATCCTCTTCTCTACTTTCAGGACACATACAATCTACTATACCAGTAGATCTTAGTCTGTGGGTCCCGAACTCTTTGGGGATCTCATATCATGTATTCTGCACATCAGATATTTACATTACAATTCATAACATTAGAAAATTATAGTTATGAAGTAGCAATGAAATAATTTTATGATTTGGGGCTATCCCAGCATGAGGACCTGTACTAAAGTGTCACAGTATTAGGGAGACTGTGAAACACAGTATTACACCTTTCTTTAACACCCCCTCCTTAGTCTTCTTTCTGGTTTTATGACCCACATCTACACTTGCATATATAAAATTAATGCATATATAGATGCATATATAAAAGTTAAAATCTAGAATCTCCCTGATAGAAGCATGTGTATAGTATTCGTCTTTCTGAGTGACAATTTGCTTAATAAGATAATTTCCAGTTCTGTTTCCTTATAAATGTATGGTTGAGTTCTTCTCTCTAGATGAGCATAATTCCATTGCATGCGCGTGTACCTCATGTTCTATGCTCATTCCTCTGTTGATGGACATGTATCTTTTTTTTTCTTTTCTTTCTTTTTTTTTTTTTTTTTTTTTGGTTTTTCGAGACAGGGTTTCTCTGTGTAGCCCTGGCTGTCCTGGAACTCACTCTGTAGACCAGGCTGGCCTCGAACTCAGAAATCCACCTGCCTCTGCCTCCCAAGTGCTGGGATTAAAGGTGTGCACCACCACTGCCTGGCGATGGACATGTATCTTAATACACTTTTATTATGAACATGACATCTTAGGATTGCTTTATATCCTTGATTCATTGACACTTTTTTCCTTACTAAATGTTATCCTGTCTTTAAGGCTTTAGTTCCTAGTTGTAGAGCCAATTTGATCTGGAGACAGTAATCTTTGTAATCTTTCTGCAGTTAGTTTTGGCATTGTGACTCTGTTGATTTTCATCAACCTATGCAGCTCTGTCTGAAGACCCGAGACTTGAAGACCTTACAGAATGGAGCAGACTGTAGTCTAATGCTGCAGACAAGTTTAATTTCAGGCAACTTTTATACAGAAATGTAAGAAAGAAAGCGATGATGCAAGGAAGGTTGCTTGAGTTCAGAGAAACACAGAAATAAATGCCAGAAAGCACATACTAAATATTAACAGAGCAGTCCTTTCCCAGAACTGTCTCAGGTCAATTTAAACACAACTGTCTGGCATGTATTATAGATTATATCTGGGAAAGCATGAAAACAAGGCAGAAGGCCATATGCAGATTCGGGGTACATTGAAGACAACACTCAGCATATCCTTTTACCAGATTGGATTCTACAGCTATTTTCTGCCATCCAACAAGAATGAACACATTCTAAAGATTGAGTGCAAATGTTTATCACTGGAGGCATAAAATCACATCCAAGAACAACCCAGGGAACAAAATGCACTTGAGGTAAAAGGCCCTCAGCCTTTTTTCCTGGAGGCTTTCACAGTTCCCCAAGGCCATTGTTCACCTTGTGTCATTCTTTTGGCCACATTCTGACATGACCTTTTCTGTCATCTTATTCTAACCTAGCCATATCTTCATGGGAAGTGTATGTTTATTGATAGGATGCAGCTGTCTTCTGGTTTTGTATCAAATCTAATAACTTCTGCCTTTTTAATTTTTAGCTCATTTACACTTAGTACAACTATTATTCACTTGGTTTAAGTCAATTATGTTACTATTTTCTCAGTCTTTTCTATTCCCTTATCTTATCTTCTTGTGCTTTATGGAAACTGATATTTAAAATTCTCATGTTTATTAAGTTTCAACACTAGCATATATTACAGCTTGAGCATACTGGTCCTTGCCCCTCTCTGAATTTGCCTCTGTTGATGTGATGAAACACTGACCAAAACAACTCGAGGGAGGAAAGGATTCTTTCTGGCTCATACTTTATCACTGAGGGAAGACAGGGTAGGAGCTGAAGCAACAATCCGAGTCAGGAACCGAAGCAGAGACCATGGAGGACACTGCTTACTGACTTGACCTTCATGGCTCTCTCAGCCTGATTCCTTATACACCTTAGGTCAACCTGTCCAAGGGTGACATCACCTACATTGGGCTGGGCCCTCCAGTATCAATTAACAGTTAAGAAAATGCACCACAGACATGGCCACAGTCCAGTCTGATAGAGGAGATTTCTCAGTTGAGATTACCCCTTTCCAGGTGTGTCTAAGTTTGTCAAGTTGATAAAAACTAAGTGTGAAATCCTTATGGTCCCAGTTTACATAAGAAATAAGGGCAGTTATCAACAAATGGAATTTCATGGAATTATAAAACCTTCTTTGCAACAAATAAAATGGGTAAAAGGTCAAGAATAAAGTATCAGCAAGGTATAAAAACAGAACAAAACAAAACCCTTAAACAAGAAGAAATCAAACAACTCAATCAATAAATGGTCAGTTCTCAGAGGATGGAACCCAAGTGGTCTGTAACCATGGAACCCAAGTGGTCTGTAATCATACTAATAACGTTCAGCTTTCCTGGCTAGTCCAGAAATTGGTCTTGAACTTTTACTATTCCCATTTGTCTCCATGATTAGTATATTTGTTAAAACTCTTCTAAACTATTTCAGGGTCACTAGAAGGTTGGCTTAACTCAACAGGCTACACTTTGGGATGTCATATGAGAGTCTCCTTCACAGCTCTCCTGCTTTTGGTGTACACCTGGGATACAAACATCAGAGTGTGTTGTGCCCATTCTAGTTCCAATGGTCAATTATCTTCTAGAGAGTTTAAGTGACAAAAATGTCTGTATCATTCACATTTTCAGCTGCCATCCCAGAGTTCTTTGTTTCTTTTTTGTAGACCCAAGCTCCTCTCTGAAGTCACTCAACCTCAGCACCTGTTTGGTGTCTGTTACTAACATTTCTTGTGGTATTGTCCACTGACAAAAAAAATTCACTAAGACATATCTACTTGGGGAAAACCTTTATTTTGTCTTTTTTAATAGAAAGTTTGCCTGGATCTAGACTTACAGGTTGCTTTTGTCGCTTGTAGCACTTTATAGATTTCCTCACTGTTTTGGTTTTTATATTCTTCACTTGATGTCTGTAGACACTGTGATCTTTGGCTTCTGTGGGGGACATTTCCTACCCACCATGGCTGCACAAGAAGTGTCTGTGTGCTGATTGCTGCTGAACTTCAATGACTTTTATTTGTGTACTCATAAGTTGTCATCTGATTGATAAAACATTCAGCATTTTAAAAATTATTATTGACATTATAATTTCTTTCCTTTCCTCCTTCTAAACCCTCCTATATATCCAACCCTCTTTCTCTCTTGTGGTTTCTTATTTCCATTGTTATTACTTATGCACAAATGTTCCTAAATAGATAAATGCAACCTATTTAGTTTGTATAATGTTACTTGTATGTATGTTTTCAGGGATGACTATTTGGTATTGGATAACTAGTATTTTTATTTAATGTACTGTTCACCTCTTCTCTCTTTCAGGAACTTCCTATGTGTTTATGGTAGCACGCAGGGTGCTTGGCCATTGGTCTCTGATGCCTGGTTAGTCCTCAAAGCACCTGTTAAGCTTCACTTTGATTTTGTGTTGCTCATAGTGCCCCGTCCATCCACCCCACATGATTCCATTTGTTGTATTTTTGTGGTTGCTTTATATTCTGGGGAATGAAAATCAGCTAGAACAACCCACTCATCCATTTCCCTAATTAAAGGGAGTCCCCTTCTCATTTCCAGCCATCTGCTATCAGGCAGGTCTACCTTACAAATACATCTCTTCCTTTTGTTTTATTTCTGCTGGCTCGATTCTAGAATCTCAGGGTCAAGTGTTTGCACTTCTTAATTCAAAGACAGTTTCCAATGGAGGTTTTCAATCACTCTATTGACATTCCTACTTGTTCATTCATATGGAATTCCCAGAATGTTGCCTGCACTTTGAATCAGTGTAGTCTGGCCTGTCCTTTCTTAACTTGTCTGTCCTTCCTGCCCCTCCCCTGCCTTCCAAGCGCATTTCCCTCTAGTACTAAGTCTAAGTCCACACAGAGCAGTGAACTGCCATTTCAAATACTAACATGTTTGTGTCGGGTAGATTTTTGCTAAATTTTGAGTGGGAACAGTACAACACAGCAAACTGAGTATGCTGTTGTGATCTAGATTTTAAGGTCAAACAGTGATTGTATAGAACACATATATTTACTTTTAACAGCCTTAAGTTTATTTGTGGAAATAGCAAAGTGCATTGACCAAGTATGCAAGGGAGATTGGGAGGATCACTGTAGCCATGTGTGCAGGGGTGATTGGGAGGACCACCATAGGCATCTGTCCAGGGTGATCCCACCAGCCCATTTAACTCCACATGGACAGACAGAGGCCTTTCATTGGCAGAGCCTGCAGCTCTTGGCTGTATAGTCAGGAATTTCCTTCCCAAACTTGGGATGAGTGATGAGGGAGGTCATCAGAGTCATGGTTGGTGTCCTTAGCCATCTTGGTGTGAACCTTTTGGGCTTCACAATGGCTTTTATTGACTCATGGCAATGGCCTTTGCATCATGTGGCTGTGTCTTCTTCAGGCATTTTTTGTGCTTCTTGCGAAAACACATGTTCCTCAGGAATTTGGACTTGACCATCTTAGAAGGTCATCTCTTTGTGGCCTGGGTTTCCTGATGCTCTTTCTGTGATATTTTCAGGACAGTTGTGTCTGCTGTGATACTTGGGACTTGGCAATGTCAGCACAGAAAACTATAGCTCCTGAAGTGCTTGGGCCAAGAAGAGAGAACTAAATGCTTAAAAAAAAAAAAATAAGGGGCTAAGGAGATGGCTCAGCAGTTATGAGCACTGGCTGCTCTTCCAGAGGTCCTGAGTTCAAATCCCAGCAACCACATGGTGGCTCAGAACCATCCATAATGGGATCCGATGCCCTCTTCTGGTGTGTCTGAATACAGCAACAGTGTACTCACATAAAATAAATAAATAAATCTTAAAAAAAAAAAAAAAAAAAAAAAAAGCCAGGCAGTGGTGGTGCATGCCTTTAATCCCAGCACTTGGGAAGCAGAGACAGGCGAATTTCTGAGTTTGAGGCCAGCTTGGTCTACAGAGTGAGTTCCAGGACAGCCAGGGCTACACAGAAAAACCCTGTCTGGAAAACAAAAAAAAAAAAAAAAAAACAAGTAATAATAATCATCATCATCATCATCATCATCATCATCATAAGGCAGCTGGTCATATAGTGACACCTTGATCAAGGAAAACTATGACATAAAATTGCCCAGTAAAATTACAATGGAGCCCCAAGTCCTTTTGGCCTAGTGTGTTGTGGTTCCCTAACTCCATGCCGTAATACATTTCTCGTATGCTTGTGTGTGTAACCTGACTCACTTCCAGTCTTACTAACAGCACATTGTGTATAATCCTCTATGGTGTGTTCACCTGGCTAGCACAGTGCACCTGTACTCCTGGTTTCTATCTTCTACTGGGAACTCCCCATCATTATTTCGGAGCACACTCTTACTTTCTGTGCTAGGATTGTAGCTCAAGTGTAGAGCACAAGCACAGTACTCTTGAAGCTCTGGGTTTAATTCCCAGCACCACAAAAATTACAAAAGAAAGCTCCATGCTTCTACAGTTTTAAAAAAAGAAAACCCTCCTGTAACACAGTGTGCCTCACTGCTTTGAAAATGGTCTGGTTTCACACATCTCAGGAGGACTAGGTCTTAGGTTGAAACATTCTCCTGTTCTGTATTTTCTCTAGGAGAAAAAGGTTAGCCTACATGCATGTATTATACAGCTGAAGTCATAGCAGGCTGTAGAATTTAGGTCAATGATGGAGAGTCTACACAATCATGGAACTTTTTTTTTTTTTTTTTAATTGTATTTACTCTTATTTTATGTGTGTTGTTGTTTTGCCTGCACCACGTATGTTTATGTAAGGGTGTTGTTTGATCCCCTGGAGTTACAGACAGTTGTGAACTGCCATGTGGTTGCTGGGAATTGAACTCAGGACCTCTGGAAGAGCAGCCAGTACTCTTAACTGCTGAACCATCTCTCCAGCCCATCATGGAACTTCTTATTAACATATTTTCTAAGAAAAAATCCCCATGTTAGGCAGCACCTGGTTGTGTCTGCCAGACCGCTCAAAGGAAACATCTAAGGCTGCCAGAACAATGCTGAAATCAACACATCCTTGCCAGAGTATGTGCACATGAGTCTTTCTTCAAGGGGACCCACTAGACGCCCACATGTGTCTTCCTCAAGTCTCCCAGGAGCATCTCCAAGCCCAGTGGTCACAATGATGGCCATGATATAGCTGGTGATAGAGGCACTGAGATGGGCATTTAATTACTCAATAAATTTTCTTAAGAAACACATAGATTTCTCTCCATATTTATTATTGCTTTGCGTTTGGGTAGTAGATCGGTTATTATTTTAGAAGTTTATCTGGTTCATCCAGGCATCCAAGCCTGGGATTGAAAACAGCTCAGCACAATCAAAGGTTTTTTTTTTTTTTTTAAAATAAGGATGTAGATTCTAGCAGAACTCCACAGATGGGTGGGGCTGAGCAACTGTTTCCTAAAAATTAGGGTTGCAGGGCCACACTTTGGGAGGGTTCAAGGAGTGGACTGGTACCTAAGGATGGATGGCCTCAGCTGGGCTGGTGACACTTTGTGGCAGCTTTGGAATGCATATTACATCTTCCAAGACATTCAAGAAGTGAAACTTTGTATCAAGGCAGAGGATGAGGTTTCTGGGAACTTTCCACAGAAAGTCCCATTTCAATTGCTTAATGGTCCAATAAAATCTCTCCAACAGAGAAAGTTTCTGAGGACAGACATGCCAGCTTTTCATTTGTTGCTACTTTGCCTTGTGAAGTAATCAAATGACATGGGCTCAGCTAGTTATTGCCACAGGAGAAAAGTCATGTCTAGATGACAGAATAACTATCCAGTGTTGCCTCATTAGTAGGCCAATGGTAATGCCCCAGATGCCAAGAGGGCTGGCTGGACTGGTTCAGCCTTTCTGAAGAGACTGTCAGTTAGGCTTCTGAGAGGGATATTTGCAGTTTGTATCAAAATTTGCCCTAGAAATACATGAGATACTGTGCAAGGATAGCTAATGGTATACAGAGTCAAGGCCCCTGCCCTCCAGGGAGGCATATTTTCTGACAGCCAGCCCAAATGCTGTGGCTCTCTGAGCTTTGTACACCACAGCCTCAGTGTGACTCTATCAGGGAAAGTCATGAACTCACCAACTGAGTATCAAGGTCCACATGAACATTACTAGCAGCCACTGAGACCAAGATGAAGATTCACCTGGTAGTAAAAAGATACCCTCATATACCCAGGTTAAAACAACAATTAAAATAGGCCAGTGTGTGGCTCAGTGTTACCGACCTTGCTTCGAATGCATGAGACCCCAGATCTAACGCATAGCCCCAAAAGAACAAAAAGAAAAAAGAAAACCAATAATGCAAATCTTTATATGTTGGAGATAGAGGTGGGTTGAACATAAAGCCCCAGTACCCTGGCTCCAGTGGGGATCAATCCACTGTCTGACGCTGGCAATACAGGGTTGAGGATCTAGCCACTAACTAACATTGACAGCGATGGAGATCTAGCCTCTATCCAATACTGACAGTGATAGGGGTCTAGCTTCTATTCCACATTGGCACTAGTGGGGATCTAGCCACTCTCAGACCTTGGTAATACAGGGGAGGGGATCTAGCCATCATCCAATACTAACAGTGATGGTGATCTAACCACTGTCTGAATGACCTCCTTCTCCTTTATAAGTTCCTGGGAACTAGCTTAACTGCAGTCTATGCAGTGTCTGAATAAGGTACTCCTAGTGGACCAAGAGGCACATTTCATCATCTGAGCCTGAAGGACGGAGTGACACAACCCTGGAAAGACAAACCATCAAACCATTTTCCTAAGACTCTGATGAAGAAAGAGGAAGGGCTAAGGAGACATGGGCTGGGCTGAGGCACAGGTGACTGGGGAGCATGTGGTGTGGAGATAGGTAATAAAAACATTCCTCTCTAATGAGGTCCCCAGGCTGCTGTCAACCATTCCTGAGGAGGAACTGTGGCCATGACTCTGCTTTCTAAATGACAATGTGGTGTGTGTAAAATTGTGAGTGTGTATAGGTGTGAGTGTGTGTGAGTATTGTGCATGTAAGAATGTGTGTATATATGAGTCTGTTTGTATGTACCTGTGTATATGAATGTATATGTTTATATGTGTGGGGATGTATACACATGTATGGTATATGTGTATGCATATATGTGAGTATGCATATGTTTATGCGTGTATGAATGTGTATGCATGCATATGTGTGCATTCATGAATGTATGTTAGTGTGTACATATACATGTTTGTGGGTGTGAATATGTGTATGTACATGTATGGTATATGAGTGTATGTATACACATGTATGTGTGTGAGTGTGTATGCATGTGTGTGCATGTGTGTATGTGTGACTGTATGTGCACATGCCTGTGTGTGTGCATGTGTGTCTGATGTATGTGTGTTTGAGTATGTGTACATGTATATATGGTGTGTGTATGTGTGTGAGTACATGTGTGTACTGTGTATGTGTGTGTGTGTGTGTGTGTGTTTGTGCACACAATTCCTGGTAACACTGATGGAAGATACTAAGACCTTCGATAAGAAGAGCGATAATGTCCCATTTTCCAGAAATAATAAAATTCAGCCAGATCTTTAAATTTGAGACTGATTTGGAGAAGGGACTGTCAGCTTCTTGTTTCCCAAACAGCAGACTACTTTTCAGAGCTTTCTACTCCCTCCAGAATGACCACAGTTGGCTGCTGCTTCTTCAAGAGTCAGCTCTGAGTCTATCACCATGCAAGGCACATGGGGAGCAGGTGACTCTTCTTTGCTCCCAGGTGTGGACTTCTCACCAATGTAACAGGACTTTTTTTTTTTTTTTTTTTGGCTCATGGGCAGTTGGAGTCTACAAGAGTCCATCCTTATTTTCCACAGGCATTGTGGGAGGAAGAGGCGATGTGGGGCTTTCTGATAGGTCTCCAGATAGGAGGGCTGGAAGGACTCATAGCCCAGCACATGCACAGGGCATTGGAAACTGCTGACTAGGTTCTCACTGTGCTGTACTAGAAATGACTTCTTCTCAGCACCCTACAACTAATCTTTCCTCTTTAATTGTAATTTCAACATTTTTTTTTGCTATTGTGAAATCCTTCACTCTTGAAGATCTAGCTCCCACCTGCAGTCCCTATCAAGCAGGTATCTCCATTTTATGGGGTGAATTCCGCTGGGTTCCTCACTCTGGGTACCAACTCCAAGAACTCTTTACTGGCCGGATTTATGATGGATGCCACCTGGTCTGATAGGAGGAAACAGATATTGATTTTTAATATTTTCTCCCAATTTGTTTACCCTAGGATAATACTGCAGCTGTGTGGCAGCTTGTCTCAGAGTGGAAAGGATTATTACCACTGCCTTTTGACGGGATGAATCACCCAGGACGGCTTGAATGGCTAAAGGGTAGACTTTGATGTTATGTTGCTTCATTTACCCTTATGACTAAATGATTATTGATTTTATATTTTTAAGCTCTTGAAACGTGAAAATAACTCGTTGGAGAAGGCTGGCTGTGTTAGTTTTATTAATTTATTTCTGCGGGGCATAATTCACTTTGGACCAGGTTGTGAAGGTTCTGGGTTCATGACCGGCTGTAGATACAGTGGCAAAGAAATGGCTTATTTATATAGTCATTGCAAGTAGTCCCAAAATCAATACAGTCTGGGATTGGATGATTAAACTCAGTCCCTTTGTGGGGTTCATTCCTGTAGCTGCTGCCGAAATCAGCTGGACTGCCCCAGTTTCATGTGATCAAGTCTACAAATAGCGAGTTTGTTCAAGTTGAAATATGATTTTTTGGCTCATCATTTTTTTTATCTGCTATGTTCACTCAATGACGTTTTAACAGCCTATGGGGGAAAAGGCGGTTGATTGACTGCTTCACTGAAATCAGTAATTTGCGTCCAAGCAGCCTCCTCTAAGGATGTCTAGGATGCAGCTGGATGGATCCTCTAAGGCTCTCAGCAGAGACCCTCAGTAGCCTGGGCTCAGTGCCAGGAGCATCCATCTGTGGCAAGACCCAAGATGTAGACTGGATCTGAAGCCCTCTATGCATTCAGTAGGGGCAATATGTGTACAAATGTGTCTGCAGAGCCCTGCCTTCAGGACCCTCACTTAATGTGTGGTGCTTTTGTCTCAAGCATACCAAAGTCACCTGACCCCATTTATTTCTCCAAGACAAGCTCAGAGTCACAGGCAATGGAAGATTTGGACCTTTTGAATTTCATTTTATACACCCCCCCAAAGTAATTTTTACAGATTTTAAACACAATCCCTGATATCTATACCTTGGTTTGAACCAAGTGTAGTGTCACACACCTGACTTCCTGGCATTGCAGGCAGGAGCAAAGTGAGTTGGAAGATAGCCTGGGCTATAAAGAGAGGCTCTGATAGATCAATAACATAAATAATGAATAATGGTTTGATTATTAAGGCTCTAAGTCAGTTTTTGTGGTTGAAATAAGAGCTTTTAATCCTTCATATAATCCCAACATGTCTCCTAGACAATAGAGAGCAGTCCTTGAGCATGTGAACAGAATGATTTGTTTTCTAGGACTTTCCACATAGAAACAGAGACAATGAAAGACCAGAGGTAGCCCCAAACAGAGATTTCTGGTGTGAACAGTGGTTCATGCTTCGTTTTTATTTCAGTAATGTTTTCTGCCTCCATCTCTCTCCCTTGGCTTTCTTTAGAGCCACAGTCTGAGCCTTCCTTGGACAGAAGAGATGGTGTTCTAGTGTCTTGTCTGAGGTGAAAATGGCCACCCTTAGATGGTTACAGCCCTTCTACTTGGTCGGAAGAAGTTTGCACTGGAAGCCATTTCAGATTGACTTTGTGGTAGACTGAATTATGTGGTGGTCAGCCTTAACTCATGCTACCTGAGCTTTCTGCTTGTGCACACAGGAAGTCACTGTTAGGCCTTCCGTTTCCAGGACAGGGCTTCCCAGCATTGTGAGTCACGACCGAGTGTTTTTATGGAGTTACACAAGGTGTAAAACACTCCTTCTCACTTTAGTCAGTGTGTGTGCATAATTAATATGCAGTAAATTATATAGCTCCAGTTTAAAGCTTGTTTAAATGCATAGAATTGCAAAGAGAATGGAGAAATAAAATAACTTCGGAACGGCGTAATGTAATATGTTGATCAATTTTATAGGGAGTGGTGAATATTTAATTAATCACCTTTTGACAATTATTCACAGTGGTCAGAATCAAGGTCTCCATTAAAGCCGAAGAATAGCTTCATTACAAATGACTCATAAAAGTGTCAAGGCCTGGCTGTGAGGACAAGTCATTTCCTTTCCCTTTAAAACCATTAGCCGGCTGGTGGGGGTGGGTAAAGGGACAGGGCATGGAATCCTGTGATTACAAAGAAAGCTTCAGGGAGGGGGTGTGTTGTTAGAAAGTTGCCATGGTCCTTCCACCCACTTCTCCTTTCAGACTGAGGCAGACATGGAGGCATGCTGGCTCTTGCTGCATCACTGGCTCCTGTCGCACACCTCCATCCTATAGCGTTTGCATCTGAGCTTCAGTCCTGGTGGACTTCTCTTTCCCAAGGCTCTCAGCAGAGGGACCCACTTTTGCTCTCATCTTACCTGATGTACTGTTGCTTCCTGGAATGGCTGCAGACAGAGACAACAAAGAGAAACATTGTCACAGGCTGGGCTTGACAGCAAAGAGAAACACTGTCACAGATTCAGCTTGACAGTAAAGAGAAACATTGTTGCCGGGTGGGCTTGAGGGCTGAGAATGGCTGGACCTTGGTGGAGCCTCTTCACTCAAAGAACAATTTCAAGACTCCATAACTCCCATTGTGTCAGTGAACCCATATCTCAGCTTGTCCTCACTGCCCAGGAACACTGACTGCCAGTTAGTTGTCAGGATAGGGTTAGAGGAACCTGTACAGACTATTCAAAGTCAGATGTGTTTTTCTCCCAAGTAACTGAGTTGTGAATACTCATGACAACAACCTTGGAAAAAAACATTGCCAGATAGACCTGTAACTCTAAGTCTCTCGGCATCTGCAGAGGTAGACACATTGGTGTTGGGATCACAGCTCTGCTTCAAAGGACAGAGTCTGGAGTTGAATTTGCCATGCCAGGAGGACAAGTGGATACTGCATTTGTGAGTGGCTTCCTTTGCTCTTAAACTTTCTCCTCAAACTAGCAAAATACCTGAAGTGTTTTAACCCAAACAGAATCTGAACATACTTCAGTTTTCAAAAGCTTCCCCTGTTGCTGTGACCAATGGTGGGATGTTTCTTGAACTCCTCTTTCCTTATTTGAAGCTCATATATGACGCCCATGGGCAACTTGGTTTTGGGGCACACACCCACCCACACAAGTTCAAGTGGCCACTTTTTAAAACTAATGGTTATTGACACTAGTCGGGATCTCTATGATGTTATCTGGCCCATAAAGACTTTGTGGTATGCGTTTACATTGTATCTGGCAAGTGTCTAATCAGTATTGATTTTCCTCGTGTGTAGTACCTATGTCAAACAACCTAATATATTTAAATGGAGATTATTTCAGTTATTTATCTACTATGTGATAAGATCAAAGGCAGTTAACTGTGCAGTAGGAGGGGAAGACAGCCCAGCATGCTTGGGCCTTCACTCTACCATTGTACCACTTGATGATGGCAAGCAGCTAAAAATTAACTTTGTGAATCATGCTGAAATTTGGGGTCTGAGAAGAATCAAGCAGATGGAGGAGAGAGATGCTGGCTCGTAGCTCCATGAATGCCGGCAGCGGGAGGAAGGGCTTTTCAAAGGTCCTGGGAAATCATGGCTATGCTTAATTTACTCCTGGTTTTTTGTTTAGATATTTCTGGAGAAATCAGGAGCAAACTCAGGCTGATGGATGTGTGATTTCCCTGAGGATGTGTACCAGTTAATCTTCAGAGTGAGTTCAGGGGGATCTGCCTCTAGAGGAGGGCCTTGGCAGGACCATCTGAGGGGGGACATGCTTGCTGTATTTCACTAATGGAGCCCTGTTGATGGTGTGGGACAATTGTAATTGGCCTAGCACATGTATCTGAGAGCAATGGAAACTGACTTTATTTTTGTTCGTTCCCTTCCCACAAAGAAATTTCTCAATATTTTTCCTTTTCAAATTCATCTGAGTAGACAGTTTTTGGGAATTAATTATAACATAAGATACATATTTATTGTTTTGAAGTGATTAGCAGCCCATTTAAAACAATCTAATGAAAGATTTCCAAGAATTAAAAAAGAAAAAGTCACAAACACAGATTCATGACAGGGGACTTGAGACTCCCAGGCAGAGAAGTTCATCAGCAACAGACTCATGACCCCTCCTCAGCATTTCCAGTCTCTGCCCTCCCCAGTTCTCACTCTGAAATACTGATTTGGCTGCAGGGCGAACTTGCCTGGTTCCTCTGAGAACTCATCTACAGGGATGATAGCAGAGTTCCCTGGCTTCGCTGGATTGTTTGTTCACTGGGCCAGGGTGCTGCTCAGTGGTGGAACACTTTTCTATCACACACCAGTCTAAAGCCTCTCACCGGGCCCTGCTAAGCTAAGCATCAGGCCAGGGGCAAGGCACACCAGCCTCCCTCACCACCTGCCTTCTTCCACTCTTGCTGCCACGGGCTTCACTCTGAGCAGACAAACTTCCTGACTGTGGTGGAGTGTGACTGTTACAGTATGCTTCTGTGCAGAGCGACGCGATATTATCGACCTGTACTTTCTGTGGTTTCAGGAGCAAGCTGTAGTGATGGAGGGAGCTCTGTGAAGATCAGGAGACTCTACCTGCTCTTCACTCTGAGTGACTGGCAGGAGTCTCATGCCCAGTTGTCAACAGGGCCTCTCAGGGGCATATGCAGCAGAGGAGAAAGACTCAGGGGGAGGGCTCAGTCCCCACTCTCCTTCTCTACTCTCCTGCTGTGTCTTCCTCCCTGCCTTTCTCCAAGTCTTACTCCTCCTTCTTTCCTCTTCTGTCCACTACTTCCTTTCTCCTCTTCTTTCCTCTGCTCTTCTCTTTTCTCCTGATACTCCCCCTCCTCCTCTGTACTCCTCCTCCTTCCTCCCTTCTTTCCAGTACCCCTTCCTCCTTTTATCCCTACCTTGACACTCTCAGTTCTACTTCCTTTAATGTCGTTTCTCATGATCCAGAGCTCCTGTTTCCTCATCCTGACCTTAGTGCTAGCCTTTGCCTCATGTCATTTTCTTATTGATGACATAGCTCCTTCCTGCTATACTCAGTGATGAATTTACTGGACCCAGAGTGCAGAGAGGTCTCCATTCTGACTCTGGTCCTTGCCACCATGCCCTGAGAAGCCTGTGGTCTGTGGCCCCTCTGTGCTTAGAGAGCTGTAGGAAGTGTAGATGGACCTGCAGTAATAGAACCATCTTTGGCCCAGACCTGAGGAGCCAAGAGCCACAGTGGTCAGAACCCCACCCTGTATAGAGGATGAAGCCTTTGTGTGGGAGGCAGGGCATCATCCATTCAGCTTGAGTTCTAACAGCACAATGCTGCTGTTGGGCTGTCAAATCTGATGGTATTTAAGGCCAGGTTCTTGTCCTCAGGGCTTAACTTCTTGATTCCTCACACTCAGTGATGGGTAATTTATGCAGATATGTGTCAATCAGCTTTCTTTTCTGAAACATTTTCCAGCTTCAGGGATGCTGGGTGGGTGGTAGCATCATTACCGCCTCCACAGCACACTGCTGTGGAAGTGGGAAACAGGCATGCTCAGGGGCCCTAGCAGGAAGGTACAGCAGCTCTGAGTGGACATGGTGAAGTCCACCCAGAACTTCTATAAAGGATGGCAGCAAATCTGCTGCCTCTGTTTACCTAGCTCTTTGAATCAGAGTCATATAATAGCCATAGGGAGAACCAGAGGGAGACCTCTGTCATCAGGGTCCCAAGCTGGACATGACCTCAAGGATGGGGTCCCACTTACAGTTGGATTGAATCACAATGGATTAAACTCCTGCTCAGGAGAGTGCTGCCGACTGCTGTAAATGGACCAAATATGCTTGTATAGAAAACACTCAGGACTTCTGAGAGATTGACATGCTAGGAGGAATGCACTAGGCAGTGGCATCCTGTGCTTGTCAGAACAAGGAACAAGGGAAGCTCACAATCTTCCACACACTTCACCTTCCACAGCCAGACACAGGAAGCTGCTGGGTCTGAAGACAGCACTGGAGAAAAAGGTGGGCTGCCACTTCGTGAGCATGCACACCACTGTCTGGTAGCCCAGAGAGCCCAGGCCTCAGCTTGGCCGAGAAAAATCACTTCTACCCTCCTGCGAAAATGACATTTCAATAATCACATGCTTGTGATGCTTAAGTCGAGATTTATTATTATTGCTAATAATAATAAAAATGAAGATTGCTTATGTTCTCCCTCAGTGAGCTGCAAACATTGATTTTCCTAGGGCCTGCATGCATGTTCAAAGCCCACCTTTTCTTCAGTCTGCAAGGTGGATGGATGTTTGATTACCTCAATCCCTTAAACTCCAAATGAATGATTGGCATGGTATTGATACGCCCAGAAGAAATGGTGTGAAAATCTCATAGCTCTGTCTCATGCCTTTATGGGTCTATCAATTACAGCTACTGGGTGGAACCTTGGATTGCAGTGAAGGGGGACCCCATGCATGGAAATGTCCTTCCTGTCTGTCCGTCAGAGGCACAAGTCCTCCCAGCATGCATCCTGCTTGTCTCACTATTGAGGGAGGCTTTCTAGACAGGAAAGCCTAATGGGAGTTTTTCCCAGAAAACAAGTGGTACTCTGTTACTAAACAGTAATTAACTCCTCCAGGCTCAGCCCCCCACGCCTGCTAATCTTGGTGGCTGTTTACATGCTACTATTTGTTAAATGGCAACGTTTATTGATTTAGTTACCTCAGTCCCACATTGTAGATTTTCTCTTGGTCTGTGTTCCTACATGTGGTTCAGCATTTTTAAATGTCAACTGCAAAGTATTATTGATCAGTAATTAAAAGTGTAGAGAAAAATTAGCATAGTAGAAGTTTGCGGTCATTAGCAGAAGTACTGTCGGGCAATTATTTAGCATGTTTTAACATTTATTTTCCTTCCTATTATTGACATACAGTATGGTGCTCTGGGAACAGGGTTTTTTTTCTCTCCCCTAAAAAGCAAAGTTTTAACATCAATAAGAATTAATGACGAGCCGGTCGTTTGGAAAAATTGCTTGTTGGAGTTCCCAGTCCACAAATAATCCTACCCTAGGGCCTGTGTGCTGGCAGGAGGGAAATGAGGGGGCTTATCACTTTTGGGGTGCTCACTAGGATGGCAACATTAAACCTGAATGAGGACGGTGCCCTTCTGTTTCCACAGGGAAGAAGAAATTGCTGCTCACAACCACTATGGTGCAACTGCAGAGTGCTCACCTGGGCCTTGTCACATAAAGGATGGACTTCATTGTTCATCAGGGCTTACTGATGAAGATAAAGTCTTATTCCAAAAGCTTAGCCACCATGCTAATGCTTCAAAAGACTGTGCTCCCACTATGTTCCAACAGCAGAAGCACAGAGCCCACATGGACATAGAGGCAGGTGGTTAAGGGGAGAGGTGGTATAGCCATGGCGCCTTCTTGGACTGATTGTTCTGAGGGCCACTGTATTTGAATAAGGAAAGAAACTGTTTGAATCCATCAGTGGGGACTAGAGGTAAAAATAAGCACATAGTCCCTACAGCTCCAGCCCAAAGCTTGCTGTAGAAAGGCCCAGGGATGCCCAAGTTTTTCTATAGCAAATATGGGGAAGAAAGTACAGTCCATGCGGGGCCACCTCGTGAAGGTGCTGGGATGGGACACCCAGGGATGTTTGAGGTGTTACTACAATAAGGGGAACAGCTCTAGTGTTTGAGCCTATGAAGGAGATTAACATGGAAGAATTTTGTTTCCAGTTGTTCTGGTTAATTTTCTCTGAGCTGTGACAAAATATCTGTTAGGAGAAGCTCAAGGAAGGAAACATTTGTTTTTGATCATGGCCTGAGGGAACAGGCCAAAGGGGCAACAACTACAGAAAGTTGGTCACATTGTATCTACACCATCTGAGCGGTCAGACAGAGCAACAGCAGTGTCTCTCAGGTCTCTTTCTCTTTCTCACCTAATGTAGGTCCTCAACAATGGCAATAGTGCTGCCCACATTTAGGGTAAGTCTCCCTTCCTCAGTTAAAATTCTGAATCACCCTCACAGGTACAACCAAGAGGTGTTTTTCCATGGTGATTACAATTCCTGTCAAGTTGACAATGCCTTCTTTCCCTTTCTTCCTTCCATCTTTATATTTCCCCTTACATCCTTCAATCCATCTATCCACACCCCACACCACTCACTGATCCCTCCACCCACCCACCCACCCACCCTCCCACCCACTGAGCCAACACACTCATCCACCCATCCACTGCTCTACCTAGTCATCTACCTTAATAGAATGTCTATTGTTGTGATAAAATATGATAGCTAGAAGCAACTTGGGGAGGAAACAATTTATTCCATTGTATAGTTGCACACCACAGTCATGATGGAAGGAAGTCACAGCAGGAACTTAAACAGAGCAGGAACTTGGAGGCAGTAACTGAAACAGAGGCCATGGAGAAGTGCTGCTTCCTGCCTTGCCTGCTTCTCATGGCTTGCTCACTCTGCTCTCTTATATATCTCAGGACCACCAGCCAGGCTTTGGACCACTTACAATGAGCTGGGACCTCTCACATCAATCACTAATTAGGAAGATACCATGTAGACTTGCCTACAGCCCAGGCTTATGGACGTATTTTAACAATTAGAATTACCTCTTCTCAGATATGTCTAAGTTTGTCAAGTTGACAAATCCCAACCAGCATAATTGGCTCTTTGCAACATATATCACTTAGGCCATAACCTTTCCTGTTCACCAAGATCTTGTATTAATATCAATATTACAATATAAAACACAAATAATGTTAAAATTTCACATTCTTTAAAAATTCAGTCTCTTTAAAACATACAGAACCTCTTTATTGTCATTGTTCAAAGTGTCTGTGAATTACTCAAAGCCTCTAGAAAACATCCAGAATTTCTGTAAAATCCCAATGTCTCTTAACTGTGGGCTCCTATAAAATAAAAAAGAAAATGAAAATACTTTCTTACACCAGGGACATGGAGGTACATACCTCTAGTTCCAGCACTTGGGAGGCAGAAACAGGCAGATCTCTGTGAGTTCAAGGCCAGTGTGATCTACAGAGTGAGTTTCAGGACACCCAGAGCTGTTATACAGAGAAACTCTGTCTTGAAAAACCACAAAATAAAATAAAAAACAAAAAACAAAAAACTTTCTTACTCCAAGAAGGAAGTGCCAGGGCATAGTCACAGTCTGAACAAAGCAAAACCAAACTCCAATGGTGAAGTAACTCTTCTAATGTATGGGACTCAGTCACAGTCTTCTGGGCTTCAAAGGTCTTGGATTCTGGCTCTGCCTTACATATGACACACATTTTATTTCCTGATCCAGTCTGGCTTCACTTTACAGCTGTTGCTGTTCTTGATGGTTGTTCCATGGTACTGGCCTCTTCAGACTGGTGGGTCCACACTGTAGCTGGACTGCACTTTCACCAGGAGCCTCTCCTGGCTTCTCTTTAGGGATTCTGACCCATCCACATGCAACGTCAATAACCCCCTAGTCCTGGAGCTTTAACTGCAACTGAAGCTGCATCTTTACCAATGGCCTCTTTCAGCCTCTCTTCATAGTCTCCACTCCTCCAGCCTTTATAGGAGTGCCAAGCCTCCATTGCTCTCTATAACCCTTAAAGACTTCAAAACCAGCCTTTGTGGCTCTTACACATTGCCAAGTTTCTGAGATACAGTTTTGGTCCTCTATGGACCCCAGTTTTTATGTGTTGACTCTGAGGAAATACTTCCCAGTTCTTTAGATCAATATATTATCCACTCATCCATCTATCTACTCATCCGTACACCCATGTAATTATGTATTGAACCACCCATACATACATCCACCAGCCATTACTGGCCTCCCATTGGCTTTCTTCCCAATGCATTCTTCCAGTACATCCTTTGTCAAACATCATCTGGAGGAACAGATGAAACTTTGGAATACTTGTGTCTAGAGTAATGACTGTGGGTTTCCGTGTGGAGTGTTTCTCTGAAATCCTTGGGAAACCCAATGACTAACGGTGGAGTGTTTACTTTGTGCTCAGTGCACCTTCACTAAGGCAAGATGCTAAGAGAGTGCTTAGAAGCCAACATGGGTGAATGGCAGGGATGTGTTTTCCCAGTTTGGATATGGGTGTCGGATAAGGTTGACAGGGAGGTATCAAAGTTTTATGGATCTGGCAGGATGTGAAGCAGGGAAACATTACTAGGCTTTCTGTGAAGAGGGTACTATAGCCTTCTGAGGGGGTACCTCAGCACTGCAGTAACAGGAACTGAGTTGCAGAGATTCAAGAATAATAGAGATGAACTGTGCACATACACACAGTGAATCTAGGGCACATAGATAAATGGATCTGATGTGGAGACACTGAGATTCGTGAGTACTTGGAAGCTAACACATCCACAACAGAGGATATTACAGATGCTCAAGCTCTGTCAGGAGTTTACCCCCAACTCACTTCTAGCACTGTGGTGAGTGGGCATTAAAGTAGTGTTCCCATACTTTCTTGAAAGGTAGGATGCAGGGCTGTTGGTTAGACATGGTGGCTAAAGGAGAGAGGTGACAGGAGTAGAGGGGATGAGCTCACCATGGTCCAGGTTTTAGAGCTTCAGGGTTTGGAAAGATACATATGACATGGCTACCAGGTTCTACAGATCATATGCTCCCCATTTATACTGTGGATGACTTTTGACAAGCCACTGTCTCTCCACCATTTGACCTAGTGTGCTCATGCTTAGATAAAGGTGTCAGAAGCCATCATTTATGAGGTATGCTGTGGAGCCCCCAGGACCAAGTGTTGCTTTTGACTATGGAGTGACCTCCTGTTTCCCAGACCACATGTTGCCTGTGTCTTTATTCCCTTGCTGGGTTGAATTGGTGGGGTTACCATGTACCTGCAGCAATCCCAAGAGGAAGGGTCAAGTTTCCAAAATCCAGCCCACACATCCTAGGAATAAGTACACTGAAGAACATGTTTTCTGTTACCTGATAAAACTTCTTGTAGGGTGATGTCAACATGGTCTTGCACTTAATCAGGGTGGTCAGAATATTCTGTGACCACCAGGGAGATATAGACTGAGTAAGTACAAGTTACAGTCACTGTTCACCTTGAAGATAGACTCCAGTGCCAGATGAAGCTGAGCCGACACAGTGGTGGTTAGTATCTGTGAGTTTTATGAGAAACAACAGCCAGAGGCCAGCATGATGGGCCAGATCTCCACATAGCCCCAGAAGGAGAATATCCAGAGATGTATTTGCTATGATATGTTCAAAAGCTGTACTTCATCTCCCATCTTTTAGTGATAGCTACTTTTCCATTGCTTAGAGATAAAACTCCATGACTAAGGTAGCTGAGAGAAGGAAGAGTTTATATGGGCATAGGTTTTCAGAAGGCCGAGTTCACTGTGGCTCTAGGCATGGCAGCAGGCAGTCCTGGTAGCAGGAAGCTGAGCACTCATGTCTTCAACTACAAGGATGAAGCTGAGAGAACAAACTGGAAGCAGGGTGAGGTTATACACTTCTTGAAGTCCACACTTAGTAGTATACCTCCTTCAGTAAGGCTATACTTTTGAACTCTTACCTCAGGACCACTAACTGGAAACAAGTGTTCAAATGCCTGAGTCTATGGAGGGACATTTTTCATTCAAACCACCACATATTTATTTCTCTTGGAAAGAGATCCAGTACAATTTAACTTAAGTGCCTGATAAGGGGGTGCTCAAATGCCAGTTCAGACTGCAGGCTGTAGCCTGTCAGACTTCCAGATGGAACTTCTAGGGTGTGGTTTCAGAACTTCAGAACCCCGCCTCCCAGGCTGGATGATTTTACCAGGCTTGTGATCTGATGTAAAAGAGGGCAAGGTTCAAGGGTGAGGAAGCAGAATCCAGAAGAAACCAGAAGCTGTAGGATAAGCAGAGAGGCTTGATGGTGACTAATGGCTTCTGTGGAAGTTAATTTGAGCTACTATAACCTTATGCTAAGGAGTTTGGTAAGGAGACCAGAAAGTCAAGGAGAAGCATAGATCTGGAAAAGGGGTGGATCTCATCAGCTGCAGGCAAAGCCAGGCCCAATGATGTATTAGAGTTCCCTAGAAGAATGGACTGATGAATGAATACTGATTATGGTGTGAGATTTATCAGACTGACATAAAAGGCAGGAACTATGTAGTCTAATGATTGCTGTCTGCCTGCTTGTGAGGTTGAGAACCTCATAGCTGTTTAGTCACAATCTGGTGCTGAAGGCCTGGAGGATTACTGGAGATCTGCTGTTCCTCTTTCCATATTTGATAGCAGAGGATCTGGGCTTCACCATCATCAGATTTCATTTCTTCCAAGACCTCTTCACATCTGGGATGCCACCAAAGGTTGCAACTCATTCTAGTGGCTGGTCCACAGTTAATCTGTCCTGGAAATGTTCTGATAGACCTACCCAGAGGCATGTCTCTCACCAGGGCAAAGTCTGGGACATAGCTTCTCAGGTTATTGGGCATGTCCTCACCTGTGGCCTCCCCTCTACCTTGTCCACTGGCCAGCCACATGCTTCCCTTAGTCTACAGCAGTCACACACCTACCTTTCATGTATACTCTGAAGATACCCTGTGATAATGGAGGCAGAGCCACACCCTCACTGAGGTGACAAGAACTAGATCGTGTGTTCACATCACCCCCATCTGTCTTACATTCCTCTAGTAACACTTGTCTGGGCTCCACATCTAAAGCAGAATGTTTGTACTTGTCCTGCAGCTCTGGCTCATATTCTTGCTTCCCCCAGGGAGTCCCTAGGAGCAAAAGTTCCAGTGGCCACCATTCTGATGCTGCCCTGGTCATAACGAGATAAAGTAGAGCTGGTCATATCCCAGAGAGGCAGGGAGTTAGTGCTTGGTGAGTGTCCATCAGGGAGAGGAACACTGAGAAGGATCTGTTCTGAGAGACAACACATATACCATGGGGGAGGGGAGAAGCTCCGTCACAGCCCCTGCTTTCTAAAATTAGGAATAGTTTCCTGGTGACTATTCAAGGGGTCCAGGAACTAAAGGGTATTATTTATTTCCCCAGGAGAAGGGGGTCCCACTTGTGCATCCCAGAGCAGATCTGCTCTCCAGCGATATCCATAATGAGGAGGGGAGAGTGCAGAGCTAACCCCAACAACACTGATGCGGATAGGAGATTCTGAAAAGCAAGAGGGTTCCTGTGCTTGGGGAAACATGGAAACTTCTAGAAACTGGTGGCAGTGGGTTGGTAGCTGGAAGGGAGCTCTGGTGCCAGTGAGAATGTTGCCACTTAATAATTCAGTGAGCTATGTGGTTTTTTCCAAGAAATGAAATATATTAAAAGCTGTGTTTTCATTTGATTAATAAATGTGGTTTGGGAACGACAAATAACCAAATAATTAAAGTAAATCCAATCTCTTCCTGCAAACATCCTTTAAACAGTCCTTAATTTGCTTTTAAGTATAAATATTAAACACCACCCACCCAGAAGGCTCCTTGCTTCCTGATGACTTTGCCCTCCCGGTTTTATCTGCCCTTTATTGAGTGTGACCAGCTCTTTCTTCCTGGATGGATGCTTTGAAGGAAGAGGTTGTCTGCTGCCTGCTCCTTTACACAGGTCTCCCAGAAGCAGAAAAACGTCTGTGCCACTGGTACATGCATAACAGGAAGCATTCCTTAAATATAATCTCAGAGGTCACTTAAAGTCCCAGGATAATCACCATGGCCCATTGTCTATTTTATAAATGGAACACTTTCCGAAGTAGCCACTACGCAACATCAATTAGCCTCTTTAGGTATAGGGAGTGTTACTATGGACACACTGCGAACTGTGCCTCTTGTCCCAACTTGAAATCAGTCTTCAGAGTCATGCCTTGTCTGTCACTCCAAAATGAGCCAGACAGAGATTCTCAGGGGAGTACCCAATGAAATAAGAGTCTTGTGTCCTGGTATATGGTCCAGGGGCACAGGTTAGGGATGCCACAGCAATAAGAATCCCAGTGAACTGGCATCTCCTGTCCTCAGAGCTACAAGGCAGGTGAGAATGGTTCTACATGTGATATAGAGACACATGTCCAGTCATCATCCCTTTTTATGATCCCCTTGGTCATGTTGTCTCCCTTAGAAGACTACTCTCTTTCTTGTCTCTCTTGCCGTTTCTGTCAGTCTTTGTCAGGAGAGTCATCTTTGCCCTTTGCTGAGGTTCAGGGAGACTGAGCTGTGCTGTGAAGACAAACTCAAGCTGAGCTCTCCCACTGAGCTGCTGTGGGTCATCAGAATACCCTATCTGAACACCAGAGTTGCTGGTGCTGTCTGTGCCCCTGTCCAATATTAGAGTTAGTAGAGAACTAGGTATAGGAACCCAGATGGAGAAGCTGTCTTTGAAAGAAGAGGGGAAGAAGGGAGAGAATTATGGTGGGAAGTAAAAAGAAAGAGAGGAATGAGAGAAGGAAGGAGGGTGTGAGGAGGTAAGGTAAAAAGAAGAGAGTCAAGTCAGAGAAGGAAGTGCCTAGCAATGCTGTCAGAACCCAGATGCTCATCTGGCTGGGAAGAGAGGGTTGGTACAAACCAAAGGTGGTCCTGGCACTTGAGACTCCACCATGATGCTTCTGCTGGAGCCCACATCTGTGTTCTCAAGCCTCTGATATCTAATAGTATTATTTGGGTAAGTGTAAGCACCTGACCTTGAATATGCCCAGGGTCCTTTGAGATGAGCTAGGATACTATGCAGGAAGGAAGAACTCTTTCTGGAGGAGAATGTGTAGAACATGGAGTCGGTTAAGTCAGTCAAGCTGTGAATGAAGGAGGAGTAAAGAAATAGCTCAAAGAGGATAGTGACTCAGGCCTGGGGTCTTTCCTCTCACGAAGCATGCTCATGGGAGAAGTGGATGCTGTGTTTAGCACCATGCAGTCTGGATGCTCATGCACTCAATGTCAGTGAGGTGCACATTGATATCCAGGGTGCCATGTGCAGGTCTCACAGAGCAGTGAGAAATCTCACTGTAGTTCCCACATCCCTTCAGGTCATTCAGAACCTCTTGGTTCTGTCCCACAGCTGGGATGTACGGTGGCTGGCTTACCATGCCTTACAGTGAACATGCAGTCCCCAGCTTCCTACCATGAAGAACCACAGTAGTGACCATTGGTTCTAGGAGTACCTATGCATGTAGGAGGATGGCTAGATGCCAGCACACAAAGCTTACCACAGAGCCTGATCTAGTCTGAGGTGCTTCTATGTAAGTATCTCTGCATCTATGGTGCAAACTCATGATGTAGACTGGGTTTGCATCAGAGAAATGAAAGAATAGAAGAAGGAAAAATTAGGGACCCAGAATTGCAACAATGCTTAAGCTCTACATGGAAAGTGCAGGTGGAAGCATGGACACAGAGAATTGCCCTGTCATCTGGGTTTGGTCACTAGCAAGGACAGAATAGAACCACTGCTTGGCTCACAGTAGGAACAAGCAGCCTGCAAAGTGTTCAAATGCCCAACACTATAGGGACTATTTTTCCTTCAAATCACCACAAGATGCAATTCTTCCAAATCTGTTCCTTTTACTCTAGATAGTTTGAAATACTCTGGGTCTCTGTTGGATTCACAATAACTATAATATTTTTTTCTAATGGTATAAAGAATAGGGGTTGCCCCAAGTCTGTGACAATTCCTCATTATCAGTTCTTACCAGGAGGAGAGTCCCCTTGCTTGTCAGTATGTCACCTTCAGTGTAATTGATCACTGTTGCATAGTTTTCAGAATTTTGTTCAAATTTTACTTCTATTCATTTTATTTTGATGCTATTATAAAAAATCATCTTAATTTCTTGTAGATCACTCACTGCCAGGTCACAAAAACATTGTTGCTTTACAAATAAAATCAAAATTGTGTTTATTTGAGTGAGTGGGTGTGGGGGGTGGTTCATGTGCTGAGACAACATAATTGCTCTTTCTCTTGGCGTTTTGTCCTTCAGCTTCACTGAATTACTGTATCATTTTTTTCCAAATTTTCATGTATTATATATATAAAATAATATCAGCAAACTGTATGAAAGGAAAATTTACAGATGGGGAGAAAGTACTAGTAAAAATGAATATCAGCTGATCAGCTGAAGGACTGATATCTAAAATGCACAAAGAGCTCAAGTCAGCCATAAGAAGAAACAAAGAACTACTTTAAAGAAGGGGAGAGGATTTGACAGACACCCCCAGAGGAAAGACATACACATGGCACCAGGTCTGAGAAAAAATGCCAGCATATTCTTACTAGAGTAGTTGTCATTAAAAAGATGAATGATGGCAGAGCCAGCGCTTCAGACTCCCTCCCACACCTAGAGACATCAAAGTGCTTAGATATAAAATTATTTCAAACAAATTAGTAGCCTTCCTCTACACAAAGGATAAATGGACTGAGAATGAAATTAGGGAGACAACACCCTTCACAACAGTCACAAATAGTATAAAATATCTTGGTGTGACTTTAACCAAGCAAGTGAAAGATTAGTATGACAAGAACTTCAAAGAAGTTCTAGATTTCTCTAAAGAAAAAAATCAAAGAAGACCTCAGAAGATGGAAAGATCTCCCATGCTCATGGATTGGTAGGATTAACATAGTAAAAATGGTCATCTTACCAAAAGCAATCTACAGATTCAGTGCAATCTCCATCAAAATTACTAAATTACTCAGTTCCAACTCAGTTCTTCATAGAGATAGAAAGAGCAACTCTCAACTTCACCTGGAATAACAAATAATCCAGGATAGTGAAAACAATTCTCAACAATAAAAGAACTTCTGGGGGGGGGGCAATTCACCATCCCTGACCACAAGCTGTACTACTGAGAAATAGTGATTAAAAACTGCATGGTATTGGTACAGAGACAGACAGGCAGATCAATGGAGTAGAATTGAAGACCCAGAAGACCCACACACCTATGGTCACTTGATCTTTGACAAAGAAGTCAAAACTATACAGTGGTAATAAGAAAATATTTTCAACAATTTGTGCTGATTAAACTGGAAGTCTGCATGTAGAAAAATGCAAATTGACCCATGTACAAATGCAAATTTATCTTCTTGTACAAAGCTCAAGTCCAAGTGGATGAAGAACCTCTATATAAAACCAGATATGCTGAATCTAAGAAAAGAGAAAGTGGGAAAGAACCTTGAATACATTGGCACAGGAGAAAATTTCCTGAACAGAATGCCAATGGTTCAGGCTCTATGATCAACAATTGACAAATAGGACCTCATGAAACTGAAAAGCTTCTGTAAGGCAAGGACACTGTCAATAGGACAAAATGGCAACCTACAGATTGGGAAAAGATCTTTACCAACCCTATATCTTATAGAAGGCTAATATTCAAAATACATAAGGAACTCAAAAAGTTAGACTCCAGAAAACCAAATAACCCAATTGAAAATGGGGTTCAGAGCTAAACAACCAATTCTCAACTGAAGAATCTCTAATGACCAAGAAGCACCTAAAGAAATGTTCAATATCCTTAGTCATCAGGGAAATGCAAATCAAAACAACCTTGAGATTCTACTGTACACCAGTCAGAATGGCTAACATGAAAAACTTAGGCAACAGTAGATGCTGGCAAGGATGTGGAGAAGGTGGAACACTCCTCCATTGCTGGTGGGATTGCAAGGTGGTACAACCATTCTGGAAATCAATCTGGCAGTTCCTCAGAAAACTGGAAATTGTTCTACCTGAAGACCCAGCTATAGCACTCCTGGCCATATACCCAAAAGATGCTCCAACATATAACAAGGACACATGCTCCACTATGTTCATAGTAGCCTTATTTATAATAGTCAGAAGCTGGAAACAATCCAGATGTCCCTCAATGGAATAATGGATACAGAAAATGTGGTACGTTTAAATAATGGAATATTACTCAGCTCTTAAAAATGACGACTTTACAAATTTTGTAGGCAAATGGATAGAATTAGAAAATATCATCCTGAGTGAGATAACCCAAACCCAAAAGGATATGCATGGTATGTACTCACTGGTAAGTGGATATTAGCCAAAAGTTTGGAATGACCATGATACAACTTACAGACCATATGAAGCTTAACAAGAAAGAAGATTAACATGTGGATGCTTCAATCCCAATTAGAAGGGTGGACAAAATAATCACAGGAGGCAGAGGGAGGGAGGGACTTGGTGGGAGAGGGAAGGGGAGGGAAAAAAAGGGAGGACAGGACCAGGTTTGGGAAGAGATAGGAGAGAAGTCCAGAGGGCCAGGAAAATGAATAGAAATAAGTAGGAGTAGGGTCTGGGAAAAGGTGGAGGGAACTACTAGAATGTTCCAGAAGCTAGGGATGCAAGAGATTTGTAAGACCCAACACGGATGACCTTAGCCAAAATACCCAACAGCGGAGAGATAGAACCTGAAGAGTCCACCTCCAGTAGATAGACATGGACCCCAGTGGAAGGTTGGGGCCACCCACTCATATCAAAAATTTTAATCCAGGAATTGTTCCTGTCTAAATGAAACACAGGGACAAAAAATGGAGCAGAGGCAGAAGGAAAGGCCATCCAGAGACTGTCCCAACTTGGGATCCAGCCTATCCACAGACACCGAACCCCCACAGTATTGCTGATGCCAAGAAGTGCTTGCAGACAGGAGCCTCGTATGGCTGTCCCCTGAGAGGCTTTGCCAGCACGTGACAAAGACAGATGCAGATACTCACAGACAACCAGTGGACTGAGCTTGGGGACCACAATGGAGGAGTTAGAGAAAGGACTGAAGGAGCTGAAGGGGTTTGCCACCCCATAGGAAGAACAACAATATCAACCAACCAGACCCTCCAGAGCCCCCAGGGACTAAACCACCAACCAAAGAGTATACATGGAGTGACCCATGGCTCCAGCAGCATATGTAGCAGAGGATGGCCTTACCTGGCATCAGTGGGAGGGGAGGTACTTGGTCCTGTGGAGGCTTGATGCCCCAGAGAAGGGGGATGCTGGAGGGGTGAGTGGGAGTGGGTGGGTAAGAGAGGAATCACTCTCTTAGAGGCAAAGGGGAGAGGGAGGGGAAGGGAGACTGGGAAGGGGGACAACATTTGAAATGTAAATAAATAAAATAATTAATTAAAAAATCAAAGCTAAAGACAAATGAGGATGAAAATGCTGGGAAGTGTTGGAAGGAAGACTTCACACTGTTGGTGGGAATGCTGAGCAGTTCAGCAGGGGCTCCCACCAAGAGTTAACACATAATCGAGAAGTTTCACTTCTGAACCCATTCCCAAAGGAAAGGAAACAAAAGCTGTCCTCTGTATGCACAGCATTGCTGTACACAGCTAAGATGAGGAGCGGGGACCAGCCTGTCAGCCTGTGAGTGTGTGAGCATTGTGCAGTAGAGGTAGGGACAGAACACTTGGCAAGTCGGAGCATAGTGTCCAAGGGTCAAGTCTGGTGAACACGGCTGAGTTAAGGGAGGCAGTCAATGAGTGAGTTTCACTTTATGTTAAATTTCCAAAAGTTGAATTCCTAGAATAGAACCTAAGGATGCTCAAGGGCAGGGCAGGGCCAGGGAGCCACTGGCCAAAGATTCAAAGTCTCTGAGGACAGTTTTAGTGAATTCTATAGAATTCGTATTTCAAAGTATCAAAAAAGGCTTCAGTTACTGTTACCACAAGAGATGATGAACAGCTGGAGCGACAGATGTGCTAATTAGTTTGGGTGGGCTATCCCGCCGTGTGCACTTGTATAGAAATATCACATTGTGTTCCTATAAAGGTATACAGCCATTATTTGTTGATTGCATTTTCCCCCAAATTAGAATTTTACATTGTTTTCTCATCACAGTTTTAGTTCACAGATTAAGAATTCATTGTGAGAGGTTTAGTTCACAGAGTAAGAAATTACAAACGCTAACTTCTGTTAAAGGGGAGGAGAAAGTCAACCAGTGTGTTCTCTCAGTCTCTGCAAGTTCAAAGTATCATCACCATTCAGTGTTATGAACGTTTTAAGTTATTGGTCCACATCAAAAGTGCCTAAGTGCCATTTTCTGTAATCTAGCTGAATTAAACACTTTCTGCTGCTTATGGAAATTAGCTCTACTGGGAAGCTCTGTGTCTCCTGTGTATCTGGTCTCCGCCAGAGCTGGAGTCACCACTGACGGAGTTTAAATCCCCTTCCATTGCAGCCTTCACCCCTGCACCTTTCATCTGAAGTCATTCGTTCTGGAAATAATTTATTGTGGAGGCCCACAAGGAAAGGATGCCTGCTTTTCAGAAACCCGTGGATCAAAGATGATTGAACATTCAAGTTTCTTGTTTTCTTAAAATAGAAATAAATCATCTCTGGCCTGAAATATGTGGTGGAAATTTTAGTTCAGAGTGATGCTACAGTGTGGAAATTCAGGAGGGCTCAGGTGGTCTTCATGACTCAAACTCTTTCCTACTTTGTGAAAATCCACAGCGGGGAGTATCCAAGCACAACACAAGGCTTGTGTAACCAGAGGATGGACTCTGCATTTGACACACAGCTCTGTCCTGCACACCAGCCAAATCACCCAGGACAGTATTCCTGCAGAAAGCACATTGCAATGTCTGTTTAGACATTTCATTTTGGGGAAACTACATTTTTTTCCACAGCAAAACGTCTTGGTTGCTATCACAATAAAAATGCTACAAGCCAGTCCACATTTTTCCTTGCTTCTCCAAACACCAGCAGTGCATGCTGGGTGCTCAGAGCGCTCTGTGCAGCAGGTGTGGAGACCACTGTGAACCCCAGGAGGATCAATGTGGCATAATTCAATTTAAATTCACTTCATCCACCATTAAATAGAAGGAAGGGGCTCTAAATTTTTGTATCTTTTTTGCTTATTTTTTTACTTATATGTGGTTTTAAAAAACAGTTCTTGAACATGAAGGGATAACAGGAGTCTCAACCATTCAGCATCATGGTTATTTTGCACATAACTCTATTCGCCTGCCAGATGATGTCGAGTGGAGTGTTTTTATTCTAACAAATCCAAAACATGAGGCTAGAGAGTCCTGTTGTCTAACTGTCTTCACTCTAAGCCACTCTCAGTGTTTGGTTCACAGTGATAATTTTTTTAAAACTGTATGTACATGTGTTAAGCACTTTGGTAGACTCCTTTGAACCCAGCCTGCTGCTGGCAGGAAAAATGGAAGCATGTGTGGTTCTGTGTACACAGGCAAATACCATCAGCCAGGCTTTCTCTGGGACACTAACCTTCCCACACACTTTCCACCCTGCCTGGGTTTTCTTGAAGGTCGATTGGGTTTTTAACTGTGTTATCTGCAAGGTGTTTGATGGAGTGATCCAGATAACAGGGGAGAGAGCAAAGCAAAAAGAAATTTTTGAAGATCAAAAGTGGCTGTTCATTTTGTTATCTGACCCCATCTGTTGTCATGGTAACAGGCTCCTTTTAACCTGTGTCGTGGGATGGGTTGCCTCTATCAGCTCCGAGCCCTCCTTTGACTGAGGGCGGTTCCTGTAGCAACAGCCGACTTCCAGGCTTTCTGCGGAGCTCAAGGGGGGCAAAGCATGGTGCCCCACATTGCAGAGGACTGAGATTACATTTTCAATTTAAACTGCTATCTTAATTTAGGTAGAGATGAAGCCAATGCAGTAGCGTGTCCCCTGCCTTTACAATAGGTAGGTAAATGTCATTTAGAAATAATAAATAAATTGACATGTCCACTTGCGTGCGATGGAAGATGGATCTTATTTTGTTTGTCATTTTGTGGCAAGGCAAAGTGACAGAGTATCATCCAAAGTGAACTTTTAGAAATAAAGGATTTCAGTGGAGGGATCCATACAAAGGTAACCTAGGTTCTGCATGTACATGGTATTTTTGAAGTCAGTTTATATCAGTCTATGCAAGGAGGCTTGAAATCGACACATTTAATTTTAAACAAAACTCTGGGAGAACTGAATTTCAGAACACTGAGTTCCTTCTGAGGCCATGTCAGGGACCAAATGCAACTATATCCTTTCAGGCTCAGCTAATGAAGATCTCAGATCAGTTAGTGATCACCCAGTGCTTGATTCACAGATGTCTATGTCCTTCAGTGTCATATGTATGGTGAGCATCTCTCTCTTTCTTTCTCTAGCTCACCTAGGCAATACATGCTGCTCCTGTTCCCTGTCTGCCTCACCTCTACTCAACAGGACAGAGCCAGTGGCTCCTTCCTCTGGACACTTCTGACCCTGTCACTCCTGAGGCCTCTGTGACACACAGTAAGGAAGGCTGGTGTGAACACTTCCATAAGCCCAAATGTACGCCTGCTCAGATTTCCTTGAGTTCAACTCCCTGTGCACAACACAGCTTCTATGAATTCCTGAGCTACCAATAGCTTAGGTGACAGCATATGAGTCCCCTTAGGTTTGCTCATGCCAGTGAGGGACTTTCCACCTCCTTGCTCTGAAAAATTTCTCCTTCTGAAGAAGATTCTCTGAGGGGACTCAGAATGTCTGATGAGGACCTAACCCAGGGAGACCTTCCCCAGCCTGGGCATCCTCAGCAGCATAGTCTTTCTCTTCAGTGGACTTATAGAGGCTTTACTTTGGACAACACTGATTTGGGGTAGGCACATAGTCATGTTGCAATACATCACAGTTTATCCATTTGCAGAAACAGAGGCAGCACCTGTGTCCAGTTTCTAGGACAGGGCAGTAGGAGAGAGGTGTTTCCCTCAGTGTGCCATGCAACTATCCGACTCCTCACAAGCTGCTGAGATTCAATCTGAGGATGTCCTACTAGGAGTCAAGAGGTGGACAGGGACATTCTGAACCACAGAGGCACATGCCCTACACCCCTAAACCAGATGCTCTTCACATCCTGGCTGACCTCTTAGGAGAGGCTTAAGGGGTTTTGTAGGTGGGTAGCCCTGGCCTGAACAGAGTATTTCACAATGTGCTCCTAAACACAAACTACCCTGTGAAAATGCACATGTTTTACAAGACAGTTAAAAATTATCAAACAATGTGACAGAAAAGCTGCATCCATGAAATCTCAAAAACACAGTGTCCCAATCAAGATCTTTATGATGACCACACTAGTCAGCATGCCAACATGGATGGGGGAGATCTCACATGCCCCGTCCCTAGATGAAGAGGCACAGGCAGTCAATGTATGCTGAGAAAGGGATGATAAGTCTTCAACAGGGATGAGCTTCCTGATACAATATCCAATCCCAAGTGGTCAGCCTTAAGCCCATGTACATGTGAACAACATTAATTGGATCCAATAGGCTGCGTGTATGTGTGTCAATAATTATCAAGTACAGGCTGTGAGTTCTAGAGGAAGTGGGGAGTAAATTGGAAGAGTTAGGATGGGGAGAGGGAGAGATATAAATGATGTAATTATAATACTCTTGTATGAAATTCTCAAAACTATTAAAAGAGATAAACTGCAAATAATCCTGAAAAAATGTAGAAATTCCTGTTGGAGTCCACGATATTGAACAAGGTGTGTGTATGTGTTGGGTGTAGGTGTAATATGTATGGATAGAGATCCTTTTTCTTAAAAAAGGATTTATTTTATTTTTTATTTATATGACTACACTGTAACTGTCTTCAGACACACCAGAAGAGGGCATCAGATCCCATTACAGATGGTCATGGGCCACCATGTGGTTGCTGGGAATTAAACTCAGGATCTCTGGAAGAGCAGTCAGTGCTCTTAACTGCTGAGTCATCTCTACAGCCCCCCCCCCCTTTTTTTTCTTTTTAAGTAATGGAGTTACTGAGGCAAACCCTTTAAAGGATGCTTCAGTGTTTGTCTCTGTGTGTGCATGTGTATTTATGTATGTATGTGTGCTTGTGTGTGTATGTATGTTTGCTTGTGTGTATACCTGCATATATGTGTATATATGTATACTGTGTTTGTGTGTGCATATATGTATCTTTGTGTGTGTGCAGTTATGTGTCTTTGTGTGTGCATGTATGTGTGTTGTGTGTGCCTGTGTGTATGTTTACATTATGTGTGTACATGCATGTGTTCTTGTGTGTGTGCCTAAGCACACGCTTGTTCCCCTCTACTCTCAGCAGCAGGATTTGAGGGTTACACTCACAGGAACAAAGACGTCTCATCCTAGAATTCTTACACATCTGTCAATTCTTTAACTTCAACAAATACTTGCTAATGTTTTGTGATGCTGAAACAGGTCTGTTGCTGAGGTGGAAAGCACAGTACATTGAATTTATTTTTCCATTGTCTAAAACGTTCCCCTCAAGTTTAATTTGTTTTAAAATCTAATAGCAAAAGAGAGTTCTAAGATGGATACATTCTTTTCTCCAAGGAGCTGCTTAGATTTCCCTTTGGGTCATTAAGTTAAATTAAAGACAAAACCAAACAACTTTATCATCTTTCCAAATACATGTGAGTAGAAAACGTATACTCCTTTAATAAACGAAGGTGATTTCAGTGGATTTGTTGAGCATTTGACTGCTAAACCCACATTTTAGTGACCCTAGAGTGCATGATACATTTTTCAACAGAAAATGCTCAGCACCTCCCCTTTATTTTATGGATTATCCTTCCTCCAGCCTTAAACTAAAAGGGTTCTGATATGCCTAGCAAGACAGACTGCCTCATAGCCCAGGTGGCATAGGCAATGAACAGGAGCTCTGTGGAATTTGAAGGGCCCGTCAATTACAACAGGGACCTCTCAGTGTTCTGGAGGCAAACTTGTTGCTGGAGCCCATTATTTAGAGAGAGCAATGGGGGCCTGGTACAATGACTGTGGAGGGATGGGTGTTGGAGCTATGTCAATTGCTAGGTGCTCCTTCTGAGTCCTCCCTGGTCTAGGAGGCAACCAGAGAGACACTAGGCTTTGTGGCATCCTGGAGAGACTTGCCTCTGCACCTGTCCCCAGACACTCAGGCTGCTTCACCGCTGGGAGTCTCTTACACACATTGTAAGATCCACAAAGTCTTTTTCTGTTAAAATCTGCCATAGGGTCCCATTGTCTTTGTGTTGAACTGAAGCCCTTTTAAAAAGCCTTATGATGGATGCCTGGAGAGTCTCTCATCTAGTAACAGAGAAGCACAAGGAACACAAGCAGATTATGCAAACATTTCTAGGAGTACCCATTCTAAATGAAATAGTTTTGCAAAGCTGTGTAACTACTTCAAAGAGACTGTTGTCTGTCGACCGAAAATCACTTAGAGACAATGTCAGAGCTGAGGGTAGAAGTGACACCCTGGACAGGGATAATACTGGATTGTCTTTAATGTCTGCTTTCAGCATGCATGTAAAAATAAATTAAAAATTAGGAAGAGAGTAAATGGGAAATTTTGAAAGCCAAATTGCTCTTCTCTCTTTATTAAGTTCTATGACTCCCGTGATTGCTTGTAGACTCTCAGATTTTTCTGTGTTTCTGACTTTCACTTTTAAGTTGAAAAAATAGACACAATTGAAGTGAATGAATAACCTCTGATAACTAAATAAATAACTTTTGATAAATTTGTCCCAGGAAGGCAACATGAATCTTACTTTACAAGACTTATTACCACTTTTGTTTTCTTTTTTTAAAAAAAATTCTAAAAATTCCACTAAAAGTCCATGTACACTTTTTAGTTTTCATGCACCTGTTTCTCTTATTAGGATTTCCCCACAGAAAGCATTTTAAAGTCATTTTCAAAAGCTTGCTTGCAGACTGTTCTGGAGTGAGGAGCCAGGAGAAGCAGGCTAGCCCCTCAGATCTGCAGGCTGGCTCCCTGGCAGGTCAGGCCTCAGGAGAAGGCTTTGTCATATGGAAATGTTTAAGGGTCCGGCTCACAGCCTGTGGAGGCTGCCTTTTATCTTTGTGGGGTTTGAACATGATCCTTTCAAAGCCAGATAACCCAGGAAAGGCCTCGCAGGGACTCCAGCTGCTTCCTTCCAAGCTCCTCAGCCCTGTCCTCAAGGGAACAGTTACTAGGATGCGGTGTGTGCTTTGGTTTGTGCGGCCCCTGGAAAACAGCCCTTCTTCCTACTGTTTGCCTTTAAGCAGCAAATGCAGTTTTAAGATTGCAGTTAGCCCAACACGCCTACTTGGAGATTTGCTTGAACCTAAGCATCTTTTACAGATGTTGCAAAGCCGGTAACCGAAATTTCACTGAAACCTTAAGCTCCCGGCCGCATGGGACTATCCTTGCCACTTTCTAGCCTCATGGCAGGACTCTGTTTTCCCACCACTCTTGGGCAAGATGGATGCTTCTGACCTATTTGCACAAGAACACTTCATGACAGAGGAGGACATCTCACTCAACACAGAGACAACCAAGCAGCCAAGCATACATCACAATGGATGGGCCACTTAAACCTCAGCTTGACTCTGATAAGTCTGCAGTTCAGGAAGACTGCAGAGTCAGGCTTTACTTTGTCTGAGGTAAGACCAAAGCTTCCGCAGTTGAAGAGCAGGAAAGACCAGCCTGTCACTATCCCCCAGTTCACAACAGACCATTTTTTTGTCCAATATACTAACAATAAATCAGTCATTAAGTAAGAAGATGCCAAGTTTTAAACCATTATATTTCAAGTGGCATAATATAGCCCAGCCACACTGCTGCATCAATGGTTAGATTCCCATTTCCTGTTTCTCTTCTGGGTCTGCTTCTCATCTGCATCTGAACCTCCTATGTCATATCTCTGCTGAGGGAAGCAACCATAAGCATGTTTGCCTATGGAAGGGGTTCCCATCACCTGACTTAATTTCCAGTGATTGAAGACAGCCATCTTCATTTCCAGATAACTCAAACTGGAAAAACAGTAGCCAGTAGACTCTTTAAGACAAGAAAGGGCTTTGGTGACTGAGCACACAGATCTCTTCTTGTCAAATTGTTAATTCCATGTTTCTTCCTGAGTCTAGTTCAGGCAGTCTTCCAGAAGGATGGTGGGAGAAAGTGAGGAACACCAGTGTTTAGGCTGTACCTACAGGCTTTGGGCAGACCCTCTGCAGTTCAACACACCCTTCCAGTCATGAGTGTATAAACCCCAGTGTGCAATCCAGTTCCAGGGATGCTCACAACTTCTTCTTCAAAGAGGGCCAACATTCAGTGATTTTCCACTTCACAATTTGTTAAAAAGCTAATATGTCCTGTGTAAATCTGAGAGTCTGTAGAGGTATTTTGGTGTCAGGGTTCAAACAGAGGTTATTGCTACCAAAATCTGTTCCCCCTACACACACACACATACACACACACACACACACACACACACACAAGCATGCATTAACACATGCATGCACGCACATGCACATACACACACCATTTGCCTGTCCACAGTCTCACTGACTATAGCTATATGTATAGAGATACAGAGGCAACTTGCTGTCCACAGGAGATATTCAAGGAGCCTGTACCCAGGCATGATACAAATTACTGTGACATTAACATGATGCAGTGAGTTGAGAGAGGAGTTTACTAAGAGGGCTTTCTACCTCAGAGAGCTAGGAAGACCCTCAATGCACCATAATGACTTGTAGAATTCTGATAGATTAAATAGTAAACCAAGGAGACTGGAGATGACCCATGAATCAAGAACATGCAACAGATCTTGCAGAAGAGCTGAATTCAGTTCTCGGCATCATGTCAGGCAGCCCAGAATCTTGTCACTCTAGCTCTAGGGAGACCTACACCCTCTTCTGGCCTTTATGGGCACGATACTCACATGCAGAAGTTCACAGGCAGACACAGATGGACATACACACACCCACACACACACACACACACACACACAAACACACACACACACACACACACACTTAAAAATAAAATCAGAAAATAAAACAAGTAGACTAAAGAAAGGTGAGAAAGAATGGACCACAGAGCTTTAAAAAAGCAGAATCTATCCTGTATGTGAGGAGAGGGAAGAAGGCAGATCATTGGCAGCAAGGAGGGAAGGGCCCAAGGGTGGGGCTAACACACACAGCTCATGGCATCTACAGAGCACATGCCCACAGTGAGTTAATGATGGTGAGTGGGCTGCTCAGGGGACTGCTCCTGCTGTGTCCTCTGACCTGCTCTTTCAGTCTGGGAATGACAGTGATGATGACGACGATGACAACAACAACAACAACAACAACAACAACAACAACAACAACAACAGCAGCAGCAGCAATGTCAATAACAAATTACTGAAGTGTCTATTTACTTTCATGGAATAATTATAAAATGAAATAAAGAATGCAATCCAGTGTAATGTACCATCACAAAAAAGAAAACATTTAGAATGTGCATGGCAGATGAAATGTTGAATTTATACTCTGAAACCATAGAGGGTTTTTTGTTTGTTTGTTTTGCTTTGTTTGTGTGTTTGTGTTTGTTTTTTGTTTGCTTTTGTTTTTTGGGGAGGGGTTAGATTTATTTATTTTATGTCGCTGTCTCCAGACACACCAGAAGAGGATATCAGATCCCATTACAGATGGTTGTGAGCCACCATGTGGTTGCTGGGAACTGAACTCAGAAACTCTGGAAGAGCAGTCAGTGCTCAACTGCTGAGCCATCTCTCCAACCACACCATAGAGATTTTTTCTTTTTCTTTTCTTTTTTTTTTTTTTTAAAGAAATTATGGAAAACCTAAATAAATGTATAAACATTTCATATTCATGGATCAGAGGACTCGATATTGTTAAAATGCAACACTACCGAAATTGACTTACAGTTTCAACACAATCCCTAGCAGAATGTGACTACTTAAAATTTGATAAGCTGATTAAAATGTTCACATGGGCTTTCTCTTGCCTTTCTCTTACATCTCTTATCTCTTACCTCTCTCCCCATTCCCTTCCCCTCTCTCTCCACGTGGTCATGGCCGGCCTCCACCTCTCTACCTCTCTACTCTCTCCCCCTCTCTCCCTTCCTCTGCCTCTACTACCGTCTTAACCACCCTCCTACGCCCTGAATAAACTCTATCTCTATACAATAAAAAAAAAGTTCACATGGGAACTATGAGTGATCTAGAAGAGATAAAACTAGTTTGAAAAGAAGAATGAACTAGGAAACCTTGTGCTTGGTTTATTCCAAAGTCCACTGCAAAGCAGCAGGTGTATTGGCCCTAGACACAGAAAGTACCAAGTCCTCTTTGAGAGCCTGTAACCACGTTGGTTCATGTCTACTTAGAACCGTGATGCAAGACCATTTGATGGGAAAAGAATTCTTTTCAACAAACAAAAGCTGCTGGTTATCTAGCCACATGCAAACAAAAACAGTTCAAACATCCTTTAAAGCCATTCATAAAATTAACACAAGCTAAATCAATAACCTAAATGTTGACAAAAAAATTGATAAACATGCTGCTTTATACAGCACTCTTAGAAGAAAACATTAAGATAAATCTCCATGACTTTGAACTTATCAGTTGATGGTTATATAGGATACCAAAGCTAAGTCAATAAAGGAAGATTAGATTTCACCATCATTAAATGCTCTGTACCTCCAAGGATTCTACTAAGATAGCAAGATGTCCTTCCATAGTGTGAGAGAAGGTCTTTGCAGAGCATGTGTCTGTCGAGGGGCTTACACCTAGAGCTTTCATCCCAAGAACTTTCATGCTGTATAACAAAAAGGCAAATCACACAGTTTGAAAGGGCTAAAGGATCTATGTACAAGTTTCCTCAAGAAGAACATAAAAGTGGGTGACAAGCCGATGAAAGGTAGCTTGTCATCTCAGGCATAAGGTTACTTCAAATGATTGCACACCCACCAGGATAGCTAGACAAAGAGTCAGACATAAAACACATTGACAGGGGCATGGAGAAACTTGAACCCTTATGTGAAGCTGGCTGGCCTGGAAGACAGCTCAGTGGGTCCTCAAATGAGTAAGTACACACCTACCTTGTGACCCAGAAACACTCCTCTTAAATATGCATCCTAAGAAAATGTAGACACTGCCTATGCAAGGGCCAGTCCAAGCATGAATTGCATTATTAGCTCACAGGTGGGAACGTCCTGAGTGCCCATCAATTGCCGAGCAGCTATACAATGTGAGGTTTATCTGTAGTTGGGAATACTGGTCCTCTACAAATGGACTGAGGTACTGCCACAGGCTACATACAGGGAAACCTGCTTGACCTTGAACACCTTATGCTAAGACTATCATTCCATCAATAGGAGCTTTCCAGCACAGGAAAGATCTATAAAAGAAGAAAGTAGATGATGGCTTTCTTTGGGGACTAGGAAGATGAAAGGAGCCAAAGCTAAGGGACTCAGTTTTCTTTCTGAGGTGTTCAATGGTTCTTACATCAACTGTAGTGATATCTGCACATATCGTGGACACACTGAGGTGGACTCTGTGCTGTGAATTTATAGAGTACACAGCACATGGATGACATCTCAGTAGAAGTGTATATAAAGAGAGAAGCCTTGTATAAGCTCCTATTTTCAGTCTCACAGGTGGAGGCTCCTCAGAAGGACCTCAGAAGCTCACCACACACCATCATGACCTGGACTGTGGCATAACCATCTTCATCAAGGGGCAGACAGTTCCAGAGAGACTGCGTAGGCTGGAGGCTCACTTTTCCTTATTCCCAGGTGCCTTGGGTATTTTTCTTCTCTCTGTGTCCACCTTAATTAAGGAAAAGTTAGAGAGTACGGCTCATCATTGCAGGGAAGGTGTGGTGCTGGGATAGGCCTTTGTCTGTGGCAGTGGGAGTATGAGGCTGCTTGCTCATATCCTGGCTGATCACAAAGCAGTAAGCTGATGAGAAGAAAAAGTCCTGACCTGGGTAATCATTTTCCTCCAGGTAGCCTGCCAACACCTTAGTTCCACAAAAGACCTCCACTAGGTGGGGTCCAAGTCTTCAGAAACAGAAGCCTGTGGGGACATTTCATATTTGGACCATAACCAAAGGCTCTGACCCCAGCCACACAAACTGAAGGGTCTGCACACATGTAATTCCATATCAGAGCAGCTGGAGTCCCTACAGGGATCTGTTTAGACACAGAGCTTCTTTGCAGGTAGTTCACCTGTGGCATCTTTCAAAGGGAGAGTCAGTTAGGACCGAGACCAGTATTCCTGACTTGTTCTTCATAATCATAAGATATGAATGTGCTGTTAAAATTCAAAAGGTCTATTTAAACAGATCTGCTGTAACTAATGAAAAGAGACAGTCTGAGTCTCACACTTAGACAAAGATTACAACTGTGTATTCCAAAAACTAGGAAGTGATTAGAAAGAAAAACAAAACAGGAGAAGTTTGCTTCTGGGTGTTGTGAGGCTGTTAATACTGTGGAGGCTCTGGCTACAGTCCTGCCTCTGGCTAGCACTAAGATTCTCAGAAATGGTGGCAGTGCAGTCACCTCTCTGTCTGTTTCTATCAGTCCTGTGGGCCACAGTGATTGCTGAGCTACAAGTGCACACACCCCACAACTGAGACTCTTTCCTTATCTTGTGGGCATCTCCCAATATCCTTTGCAGCTTCATCTTTAAAAAAAATATTTTTATTAAAAATTATTTTAAAAAAAAATTTGAAATAGTTTTTTTTCCCAGAATATAGTATATTCTGGTTACAGTTTTCTCAGATTCTCCCAAATCCTCCCCACCTGTCTTAGTCAGGGTTTCTATTCCTGCACAAACATCATGACCAAGATGCAAGTTGGGGAGAAAAGGGTTTATTCAGCTTACACTTCCACGTTGCTGTTCATCACCAAAGGAAGTCAGGACTGGAACTCAAGCAGGTCAGGAAGCAGGAGCTGATGCAGAGGCCATGGAGGGATGTTCTTTACTGGCTTGCTTGCTTCTCCTGCCTTGCTCAGCTGGCTTTCTTATAGAGTCCAAGTCTACCAGCTCACAGATGGTACCACTCACAAGAGGCCCTCGTCCCTTGATCACTAATTGAGCAAATGCCTTACAGCTGGATCTCATGGAGGCATTTTCTCAACTGAAACTCCTTTCTCTGTGATAACTCCAGCTTGTGTCAAGTTGACACAAAACTAGCCAGTACATCACCCATCCTCTTTCTCTCTCTCATTAGAATACAGATAGCTATCTAAAATAATAATAACAACAACAACAACAATAATAATAATGTTAAATATAAAAATAAGAAAAAATAAAATGAACAAGCCAAAATAAGACAAAGCAAATAAACATAAAATCATCCAAAGATATTGTTAATTGAAATGGAGTTATATTACATTCCTTCTCTCCCACTCCTTCCAGTCACCCTTTCTTAAACCCATTCCATGTTCCCATTCTCAAGTTGGTAATCTTTTTCTTTATGTTTGTTATGTGTGTGTGTGTTTGCGCATGCAAATGCATGTGTGTATATGATCTGCTGAGTCTATTTTCTATTGTTTTTGTGCATGGTTTAGACAACTTTGCATTGGCTAAACAGTAAGGGGCTCATCCCTGAGGGAAGCTAAGTGTCTGCTTCCCAGCCATCAACTGCTGTTTATAATCTTTGTGTAGGGATGGGACCTCATGAAATTTTCCCTCTTCATGTTAACATGTTCATTGATATTGCTATTGTTCTGGTCTTTATGCAGCAACTTCTAAAAGTGCTGTGTGTGTGTGTGTGTGTGTGTGCGTGCACGTAAAAGGAAGTTAAAACATTTGGGCTAACAGCACTCCTCACAAGAAGCATAACTAACGACCCCATACCCCCAACACACATGCCAGATATGAGAACTCTCCTTTTGAAAGGTTTTTAGGGTAGTCCAAGTGACTTCCAAAACAAAAAGTTATATGTAAATGTAGCCCTTGGTTGCGTCTGAGGAGTTCAAGGCAGGCTCCTATTGCTGAAGACAATATACACTGGGGACTCATGACTTGGGATCTGATTCGAAAATGTCTTTTCTGAAATCTAGTTTTCATGGTTCCAGAAAATATTGTGCAAGCTGCCAAGGGAGGGAGGCTACTAAACAGCCCAGCCTAGCAGGCCTGTTTTGTTTTGATCACAAGCTGTAATTACTCAGTGTGAGACAAGACAAGGGGTTTTCAGATCGTTAGAGTTCTGGAACTTTTCTCCTGGTCAGTGAGTTTCATAGCCAGTGTTGCTGGGGGTGGGTTGGGCTATGTTCCTGAACCTGCCCCTCACAATTCCTATATTGTGGAGAAAGGGAGCAAAGAAGAAGGTAGGAAGGGAAATGAATATCCCCATGCCCCCTCCTGCCCCGGGCACTCTGTATATCCTGCCAGTTTTAGTTTCTTATAACGATCCTTCGGGATCGATTGTGTTATTATCGTGATTTAAAAAATGGGCAACCTGGAGCTAAAGATGATTAAGGAACTCGTCAAAGATTGCAACAAATGCTGGGGAAATAAAGCCAGGAGAGGCAGTGCAGCCATTGTTCTGTGGGTGTGCTTCACTCTTCAAATGCAGGAAGAGAGGCTTCTGCAGGGCTGCAGCTCTCTGGCTACTCCCTCCAGGATATCACATTGCTAGGCTCTGAGTCCTGCCATCTTCCTGGTTGCAGTCCAATCCTATTACTTTCCATTTTCAACCTAACTGTGCAGGGAGCTGGAATTTTGTTAGAAAATGTCACCTGAATTTTCAAAAAGATGGTTGTCAACTTACGGGCGTCTACTGCTGTCACCAACCACACTGGTCTCCCATGTGGACTGTTCTTAGTACCCTGATCTTAGGAAGCTCAATTGGGCAAATTCCATGGCTTTGCAAGTCTAGTCCATGCAGCCCTAGTGTGGCATGCTGCTACTGCAGAGACAACTCTCCTCAGAGCCTCCCTGAGGGAACAACTATTATGTTATCATTGGTGATGACTTCAACTGGGCACCAGCTTGTAATCAGCTGGGCCTGAGTGGGTTTGGTATATTGGTGGGAGAGATCTCTCCACCACCCAGTAGACACAGAATACAGATGTGCAGGCATTATCTCATTATATTTTGGTACTTATTACAAATGGTGATGGTTGTGGTGGTGGTGGTAGTGGTGGTGGTGGTGGTGGTGGTGGTGGTGGTGTGTGTGTGTGTGTGTGTGTGTGTGTGTGTGTGAAATGTTAGAGGTGATGTGAGTGTTGGTATACTAAAGGTACCCTTAACTAGTGAGGACTCTCCCAGGCATCCAAATGGATGCTGTTATATCCCTGCTGCCCCATTACCCTAATGTGAAAAGTATCAACTATATGTCCCCTCTTCAGATTAGAAGGACCTGCCATTTTTTCTCTTCAGCTGGTTAAACACTTGAGATGACACTAGCTCAGTGTTTTGCTGTCTGATTTCTTTTTTGGCCCTTACATATTGAGCTCCTAGGTACACCAGAACATGTCGCAGGTGTTTTGTTTTCACATTTCAGTCTGGCATCCAGGCTGGGCTTAGGGCTGGTGAGCTTCCAGGCTTTGATACAGGATGGTGGGGGGAAGATTCTATGGGGACCCTTTGTGCTAGGAAGAACTGCCTTCCATCCTGCTGTAGTTAGAGACCTTATGAAGACTAGTAACAGTACTGTGGTGACCAAGATTGGTCATTTGTCACATCAAAGGCTGTCTATTCCTGTGTACTAAAACTATACTGCCCAGGTAACAGGAACAGGTAACCCAATGTAGGATAAGGTCAGGGGTCCTGGGGAATATTCAAGGCTCGACTGTGCTGTGCTGCTCAGTCCATAGGCTTCCTTCATTCTGGAGGCAGTACATGGAACAAAGGCTCACATATATATGTCAGGTCGTACTTAGTCAAACATAAATGAGCAGGCATTGATTCCTTTGAAACCAACATACTTGAGTTATAATCTACATACCCCAGTGTTCACCCATCTTGAGCATCTAATTGAGCCACGAGGAACAAAGACAGCCAATATCAGAGTCCAACAGCAGCAAAGCCAGATGTGCCATTTGGAAAGTTCTAGAAAGCAGACCCAGAAAATGGTCTGTTGGACACCATTCCCAGATTTTCTGGGCTACTGTGAACTTCCTGTGCTTCTGAAGCAGAAATTCAAAAGAACCCCTTTCTCTCACTTGCACACCTGCCCCCAGGCTCTGAGGGGGACACAAAACAATTACTGTTGTCTGGGAAAAACCCCTTTGTGTTTACGATCTGTTTATAGACTGCCATTAGAGGTTAGAGTAGGATCTTTCAGTTACAATTATTAGCACAAAACAACTGATTTTGAGAGCAAGAAGTGAGGTCAACCAGTTTTCTAAACACCACCGTTTACTAGGAAACTCAAGAGAAGAATGAAGCCTGTTCCTCAGAGGAGGAAGTTAAGTCAGACACATTACTACAGGTCAATGGGGCAAGTTACCTCTTGATATGAGAGTGGTAGCTTGGGCTGTGTTCACACCAGGGAGCACAGGGAGCATGGTGGGGAAATGACAATCTCTAACAAAGCAGGTGGACTAAAAACATAGAAAATCAAAACAGGAAACTACACACACTGCTGAGGAGAAGGTCAATATAGGGATGAGTGAAAGATTCCTGGGTGAAATTCAGTATTACAAATTAATAACTCCCAGGATCTCACTGTGGAGTTCAGTCAAGTGTTTGCTGGGTATCCTTGTACCCAGTGAGTAGCATGGCAGCTGGCCTGTAATCCTAACAAGAGGACGATAGAGATGGGACCAACAGGGCAAGATGGCTAGCCAGACTAGTCAAGTTAGCAAGCTCTAGATTCAGCAGAGCATGCTGCCTCAGTACATACAAGTGGAAAGTGGTGGAGGAGGTTCCTTGGCATGAGCTCAGGCTTCCATGTGCAAATGCACACATAGCTCACATAGGAAGTATGCATGCACACACACATAACACTAAGAAGAAGACTGTAACACCACTCAGTTAACTTATAAATATTCTGAGATTCTAGACAAAGCATTGGTCCATGAAAACTGTTTCGTTGGGAGCAGGCAGTCATGTCAGTTCTAGCTCAGAGGCCTTTGGGCCCTGTTTCTCAAGTAGGTGTGTCTTCAGCAATAGGGTCTTACTTTCAACTTCTGGGGAGCCACCAAGGATCATAGCGATAGCCTGTAATGTTGTTGGACCACTTGAACAGTTCTGATTAACAACTCAAAAGAGAGCTTCTCCTGCCTGGTGTTGGGGTTTTCTCAGGTGGTCGTTGGCTCTTGGAAAGAGTACCATCAGTCCAGATGAGAAAATGTTATTTAACCTATGTATGTTTATTTATGCACTGACTTAGTTGTATTACAGTTTTCAAAGGTGAATAGTTAATCGTATGACTCCTTATGACTGTTTCAGACTCCCTTACTGTCACTTTATTCTCCTCCTGAATTTATCACCCCCATCCTGAACAACAGCCCCTGTCCCCTTCCTCACTTCCCTGACCAGATCACTTGTACCCTGCTATTCCGATCTTGCTCTCCCACCCCACCCAGCAATGGTTCCTTCTGCTTTCCTGGTTTCTGTAGTTAGTTCAGGATATGTACTCATATCTGGAGATTCGGCGCTAAGACCAACTCTCTTACAATGTTTTGATGAAAGAACAATTTTAAAAAAACCAGTAATACTTTAGAGTGTCATTTTAATAATTGCATTATTTATTCTTTGAACCGTCCTTAAATGGCTGAAAGGAGAAAACGTTGATAAAATAACAATTCTAAGGAAAATGTCTCTTAATTATATTCAGAGTGAAGGTAGACCGGGCCTCAGCTTCGTGTAAACACAACAGCAACAATGTTGCTCTTTGAAGGATCTCAGGACCCCAGGATGCTGAATCTTGGCTGGGAACTGCACTGTCATCATTTTTGTGTGCATATCCTCTATGTTTAGTGGTTTGGTCTGGAGCAGAGCTCTCTGGCGGGCAGACGAGCTAGAATGATCATCCACAAAAGATGGAACCTTGCCTCAGGGTAGACCTGGGTGGCCAGCTTTCTGCTATGCTAACCCAGTGCAACAAGCCAACAATATTTTGAATGAGTGTGGTTAAAGAAAAAAACCAAAACTTTCTTAAAATATTTTCTGATTTTATACCCTTTGATAAAGTTGGGAAGATTTTTGATGTTTTCTTTCAGAGTGAATGAATGCTGTTTTGGCAACTTTGATATTTCATTCGAAGGGACTGTAATAAACTGTTTCCTTTGTATTGATTGAAGAAATATAGTGTTTACTTTTTTGCTTGGTTTTCTAGTAGTTATTCAATAGGTGAAAGGGCAATGCCATCAGTTTCCTAACAGGACATTCTGTGTGAGATTTGCAAGTCCTACAGGCACCTTTAAGCAGGGATAAATATGCACTCCTGCTGCAGATGGTTGTTTTTTTTTTTTTTTTTTTTTTACCACCAAAGGATGATTATAGTGTGTGCCTTGAGACACAGACTATAATATATTTCCTGTCCCTTTATTGCATTTTGGAATCATAAACAATGACTGTTTGGCTCAAAGCCATTTATTCAGCCCAAAAAGACATTATTTGCACAACAAAAATCAATAAAAATGTTACTGGGTCTGGCTGGATACTTTGCTTAACTGTGATATTCGTCTATCACTGACGGAATGCCATCTCTCGCAGGAGACTGGGGCCAAAACACAGCGATCGATCCAGTCAGCAGTGATGGATACTGGCATTTGGAGAGGGCTGCTGTAGAGAATCTCGATTAAAAAAATCTTTTCTAGGTTTTGCCCGCAGTCCAGTCAAGATCACTCACAGGAGTTTTGCTCTGTTCTATTGGGTCGCTCCCTCTTGTGGCAGAGAAGCGCTCCAGACCCAAGCTATCAGGGAGAGAATTAAGTCAGTCTGTGTTTAGCCAAAGGCTTTGGCACCGTGTCCAGCCTGGTTGATTTAGACACAATGTCCCATCCTTTTTATTACCCTGGTGTGTCAGAAGAGCCATTTCCACCCAACCAGGGTAGTGAAAAGCTTCAGGAATGAGATCTCTCTTTCTTTTTCTCCTCCAGCGCTACCTTAGTACCTACAACACAGGTTAAAGCTTACCCCAGAATAATTAGTTCTGTATTCCGACTTCTAGAAGCAATGCACAGGGAAGACTAAAGTCACACTAACCAAAATGACAGGTGTGAGTGACTCAGGGAACATACCAAATAGGCTAGAGACAATTTAGTGCACGGGGCTTGAGAAAAGATGATCTATTACCCTCCAGGCCCATAAATTCAAAATATGAAATTGTTTTTCATTTTTCACTGGCTATCTCCCGATCTGCAGCATAAATCTGACCTGGAGAGCCATGGAGAAGGTGATAGGGGGTCGCGCATACTTTTACTATATTTTATTATTTCATTTCACTTCATCTATTCGTGGATATATGCCATTCCTTTTCCAAAACGTCTATGTGGAAAATGGAGCTGTCTGAAGAGCCTGCACACCAGGGTTCTACCCAGGGTGTTTCTGGGCTTCAAGGCTGAGACTCTTGGAAAGTTTCACTGGGGCACTAATCAAGGGGACCCCAGGCTTCCAATCCCTGTGATGGATCCTCAGTTCCACCACAAAGTGCTACTCTTTAAGTTTTCCAATACTTCTGGGCAAAGTCAGCGAGCTGGTGTCGCTGTGCTGGTGTCTTTGTGCCTACCTTTTTCTGTGGTTGTGCCAGGCTGTTGGGTATCTGTTTATAACCCACAGACCAATCACATGTGCTCCCACTGTTGTCCGTTTTCTACATCTACAAACACACTGTTCAAGGAAAAGGGCAGATAATTCACCTGGTTGCCAGCACACACTGTGCTCTGGTATGGCCATGGGTCCCAGCAGTGTAGATTTGATCGTGCCTGGCAGCTTGTCTCCTCCCTCAAGCTACCTGAAGCAGAGGTCCTAGCTATGGATTTCACATGAACTCTAAGTGATTATTTTTAGTGCTTCTTGCCATGTAGGATTTTCTAAAGTTGAGTTATAGCTACATTTGTAAGACAGAAAAGTGTCATATCACAATAATGAAAAGCGTCTGTTACAGAGATTAAATATTTAGTAAGTCTCACAATGTTATGATTACAATTTCCTTGCTGCAAGGCTATGTATAGTATATACATCACACACACACACACATACACACACCCACACACACACACACACACATGTGTGCACACACACATAAATGTAAAACATAATCATGTACACATACTTATGTGTAGACATACTTGTGTACAGGTGCACACACACATTTGAGTCCTGAGTCAGGAGTCCTACACTGTCAATGAAATTACCACAATGTATTCTTCAAACTACCTTTTCCATGTTGCAGTGTGCTGATCTGAGAACATTCTCCCAATCACGTTTTGTGAGTCAGGATTGTGGGTGACCTCTCCTGAAACTCTCCCTGGAATGGAGCCACACCTGATAGCACCAGTCACAGCTCCCGAGAGTATCTGCTTCCAATTCTGTCCTGCTTACTTTCCTAGATCTGGGTGTTCATCAATGATTAAAACTTAGTTCTCCCATACCTCACAACAGAGAGAGAGATTATGCAAGCCACTGCCCTATGTGCAGAGATAGATGCAGAATGGCAGACACCTTCGTGAAGAGTTGCAATCTCTTTCACTGAGTTCTAGTGGGCTGAAATAAGCCCTGCATACAGACTGGCTTATCTCACTGTCTCTTTTTCAAACCTCCAGTGGGTGTTACCATGGAAGTTTCTGTTTTTCAGTTGAACAGAGACCACAGGCTGTCTTTTGTGAGTACTTCACATTTTACCTTTAAAACTCATCACAGTCTAGATTCTGACCTTTCTCCTCATTTGTCTTTTTCAGTGATTTGCAGAGTAGATCTGAACTCCATGGATAACTTTTGACTGGAATGCAGAGACGCATGTTGGACTGTAAAGACTTCGGTGTATATGGAGAGGCAGGACACATAAGACTGTAGATTGTTGGTGCTATGTTTAATCAACTGAGAAAATGATCTAATTAAAGGACCTTAAAAGGTATTTGCTATGTGGCTACTGTGGGAAACTGTATCCAATTCAAATATAGTACTAAACCTAGTTAAGTTAATTGGAATTAAATCGTCCTTTTGATGACTAATGTGGCTTACTGTGAATGGCAAATTATTGAAATAACAAAATACCACCAGTCTAGAGTTCTTCTTGAAGGAGCCTGGAGCTTGGCTCAAGGATGAAGTCTGTTTTGTGAGTCAATCCGAGTCTACAGTGGAGATGGTTTCTGGATTTTCTAATGAGGCACCCATCACTGACTTGTGACAGTCCAAACTGTGTTAGTACTAGGAGAAAGCATTATTGCATGGGATCAAACGGTGGGAGGGGCCCCAAATTCACTTAGCATCTAATTTATTAGGAAATGTTGAACCTTGCTGGAATACTCCACTCACGTGATGCTTGAGAAATCCAAGCTGCAGTTGTCACACAAGGTAGAGATCGAGTAGATACATTTCTCAGATCGATAACATCGATTGCCATTAAAGCAGCCAGTGCAGAACAATAAGGTGGGTTGATTCCCAGGCTCCAGGTGGACCCTGCTCTGCCCTTCCCTCTTCCTAGTTAAGAGCATCATTAAATGTCTGAGCAAACAGCACACAGAGAGGCCAAGTGTTTTATTAATTCATCATCAGAATTATCTCAGTGCATTAATATTAATAGCCTCAAATTGGATTTCATTTAAGAGCCGAAATAAATATGCAGATAGTAAAGGCTGCACAGCCACGTGCCCTGCGTGGTCCTGTACCTCAAACTCTGCTTCTTGAGGACTGTAGGGCGTGATACCCATCACCCTTGGATTAGAGAGGACAGAGAGTAGGTTTGCACCAGGAAAGGTTCATGTTGGGGCTGAACTGATCCTGCTAGCCTCTACTAAAGAGGCATGTCATTCATGATGTCTTCCTAATAGTATGGCCACTCAGAAGCCTACCTGCAAGGGCCCCTTCTCTGCAAAGGGCAGTATCTTGAAGCCGTGCAGGGGAAAGGAAGGAGACTTGAGTCATGTCAAGCTTTATCAAGGTAAGAGGTTCCAGAGTAGACACAAAGTCACATGACTTTACTCCAGAATGTCTTGTGACTAATTCAACTCAGGTAGAACTTTCTTTGAGTGGAGTTTTAGACATCTCTGTCTTTTTGCATCCAGGCACGTTAGTGTCACAGGTTACTGTAAAAAAAAAAAAAAAAAAAAAAAAAACCTCCCACAAGGTGAAGACCAGATGGGAAGGTGATAGCACCCTCTGCTCAAGGGAACAATGGTAGGTCTTCCTGTGTCCACAGGGTGCCCCTCCAATTTTATGCATGTGCCTCTTTATCTGTGTGTATACGTGTATGTGTAAACATTCATGTGTGTGTGAGTGAGTGAGGCATGTATGCTCATGTTTGCATGCATGAGTGATAGTGCAGTGCACGTGGAAGCCAAAGAAAGCCTCTGCCACCATTCTTCAGGCTCCTTAGCTTTGGTTGTTTGTGTTTGGGGTGTTGTTGTTAAGGCAGAGTCTTTCAGGCAGGCAGCAAGTCCCAGGGATCCACTTGCCTCTGCTCTAGGATTGCAAACATGTATCACCACACTCTGCCTTCCTTTCCTCATGCTTTCAAAGCAAGCGCTTCATCAATTGGGCTGTCTCTCTAGCCCCTTATGCATCAGTCTTCTTATGGGGACATCAGTCACCTGGCTTTGAGGCCCAGCCTGTGACCTCAGTGTACCTTCATGACACTTCCCCTCTTTGTAAGTGAAGGCCCTGGAGTTAGAACTTTCCCATTCAAGGCAGAAAAGTCTAGGAGAGAAACTCACATTATGTAGCCAAGAAGCTGATGATAGCCTCCCACTGAGCCAGCAGTGCCTAGGGCTGCTAGTGGAACTAGTGATGTCATTGTTAACAACAACACACTAATGTTGTCACTGAGTATGCTGCTTACCCTGTAGAACTTCTCTCTCAAGGTGAAGAGAAGCAGAACATATCCCTGACTTGCCTGCAGCTCCTGACCTTGAACTGAAGTGAAGGAGTACCATGGAGAAGGGACAGGCACTCCTGACCCAGCAATCACCACTGGATCTTCACAGCACTATGGAAAAGTGAATCCTGCTCCTTCTTGGGCCTATCCAACCCACTCCACAACCGCTGCATTCCCATTGGGTTGTCTCAATAGCCTGAGTATTTCCTGCACAGCCTCCGTTGGGTTTCTTAGTTCTCTGGGCAGTCTATGCTAAGTTACGAGTCAGACAATGGCTGCTGTGTGGCTTTTCCTGAGAGATGTGAACAAACATTTCTTCATCAAATATCTGGCATCAGTGACTGACCAAAGAAAGGATTCCTTCAAGCCTAGCTTGGTGAACCAGCGGTTTATTGGGGCTACTTATAGAAGCATGAATGAAGATTTACTCACAAGAGAATGAATGATTCAAAGGCAGCTGCTTCACTATAAAGCCAACCTTCTCATGAAAACTTCATCCCTACAGCTCCTTCTGTGATTTGCAGGCAGCAACCCTGAAGAAAATCCCCTGTCTACAATTACTTGCTAATAACCTTGGAGAGAAGGTTTTGGACATTTATAACTTTCTGAGTTTCATGGGCCTTATAAGCTTCATCAGTTTGCCAAGACTTATGACCTTCCTTTTATCCCTAGGAAGAAACTTTTTTTTCTTTTTAGATTTTTAAAACTTTATTTTGTGCATATATATTTTTTTTTTGTCTGAAGGTGTGTATGTGTACGATGTATGTGCCTATAACCTGCAGAGGTCAGAAGAGATTATTAGATTCTAGTAACTCCCTAGGACTGGAGTTACTGGTGGTTGTGAGTCACCCTATGGATGCTGGCATTCATGCCTGGGTCCTTTGCAAGAATAAATCAGCTTAAGTGCTGAGCCATGTCTCTAGCACAACGACGGGATGCTTTAAGGCAGAAAAAGCTTACACAGCAATGACAAAACCAGGATAATTCTGAAAGTGAAATTATGAGCTTGCAAATCGGTGAAGCTGAAGCCCTGGAGACAGCTGGAGGAGGGTACACCTGCAGCAAGGAAGAAGGGAGGGAGGCTTTGCAGATGTAGGGAAGGGCACATCTGGTGACAGGAGCAGTGTTCTCCCAGGCAGGGTAGGATATGTTTCACCTCTGATCTCTGAGGTGAAGAGCACTAAGCTCTCCCTAGACCTAAACCTCTTGTGCTGGTTCCAGCTGGCATGTAACCCAGAACACCACATCAAACCTGAGTGCCTGTGCTCCGCAGGAGGTGTCAGCCAGGGTTTGCCAGGGCAGCAAACTTGCTGAGCAGGCATCTGGGAGAGGGTATTTTCAGAAGAATGACCAGAGTGTGAGAAGGTTCTGGACTTGGGGGACAAACCAGAGGGAAATCAATGATTACTTGGCAGCTGATCATTCCTGTGAATATCTAAGAGTTGTCTCACTGGTAAATGTAGCTAGAATTGTTCAAAATCTGGGTCTCCTTTGGATGGACATGGTTTCTGCTCATGGACATTGGGGACTCTTCACCACAACAGGAGTGCCTGTGGTTTGAGAGACAACACTTAACAAACCGTAGGATCCTCCATGGTGGAACACTAGTCTGAGTCTACCAGGCTGTAGCCTCTCGTTGGTAACTTCCATACCACTCAGAACACTTAGACCACACCTCCACACCTGTGCATCCATCCAACAGGGCAAGGTCTGCAGGCTTCCTTCCCACTTCCTCTAGACAGTGACTTTGGAGTGCTGGACTGACTTTCTGTCATTTCTATTGTTATTTTTCTACCTCAGAAAACCAGGAAACCAACATTTAGAGATTAAATTATTATATTATAATGTGTTCTCTCATTAGAACCTTCTAGAATAGACATGCATAATCTAACATAATGGATAATTCCTGTTTCTTAAATTGTATTTCAAATGAACAGTTAATGATTTCTGAGACCAGAAAATTCAATAGAAAGGAAAAAAAAAAAAAAAACTCCTGTAATTAATTCAACCACATGTGAAAGTGGAATTTTTAAGAAGATAAATTTAATGCAAATGTAAATATATCTTCATATGTAATTTCTTTCCTAAATAATTCAAAATAATATTGTACTGTGAGAGGGTGACTTTTGTAGGCAGACTGTCCCTGATCAATTTTCTTGTGTAAATACTACCGAGATCTGAAGTACCAGTGTGATTTCATTCAAGACTTCTGAGGTCAATTAAAGTCTCTGTGTCGGCAACTTTGTTCTGTTTTGTTTTGTGATGCTTGGCCATTGATCACAGAACCAATGTATGACTCTCATGCTTTGTAAATTAATGCACAGCAGTCCACATGAGCACCTTCACATTGGGGAGGTGATGGAGGCTCCTGGAGTTAAGAACCAGGCAAGATTTTCACAATGTCAGGTACGAGGTGCCAATCCAGTACCATGGTAAAGGTCGTGGAGGAATCGGTAAGACTTGGTGCACAAGCTGCCACCTGCCCAAGTATGGGGTTCCCAACGGTGAGCACTCTCTTCTCAGGACTCCAAGTCTTCCTGGCAGGAGCTGTGACAGCCATCAGTTAAGAATGGAGGGCCTCATCTGCCTGAGGCTCTGCTCTCAGAAATGAAAACCTCTCAATTAGATTTGCAGTTTGGAAATACACCTCAGCCTGGAACCCTCTGACACTTAAAAAAAAAAAAAAAAAAAAAGCCCCAAACCCTTTTTATTGGTTCTCTGTGAATTTCACATCAGGCCACCCTATTTCCACTCATGTCCACATCCCCTTATACCTACCTGTCACCCTTGCAATCTCTCCTCCAATGGAAAAAATCTTGTTGTGAAAGTTGTAGTGTGTCACAGTGTGTCCACACTTTGCTTGCAAATGTTCATTGCAATAAGTCATTGTTCTGGTTCAAGACCTCGGGCTTCTCCTACACTATCAATACTGGATCCTCCTGGGACTCTTCTCAGATATCCTGTTGTTGCCAAGTGTCAGGAAGATCCTGCATCTTTGTATCTGTAGGACTGGCCTCTTCATTCACTTCAGTAGGTCATAGATGGGGTAGATGCTGGGATGGGCCAACTCAAATTCCTAGATCTAAATCTGCGAGGTATCTGAGGTGGTCATCTTGCCAGTTCTTCTACATGCACCCGCACCACCAGTGTAAACTCTCCTCCTGCCCAGGCCAGCTCATCCAAAGCCAAAACAGCAAGGGGCAGAGCCAACTCTTTGCTGTTATGTCCTTGAGGTTGGCTCATCCATGCCTACAACATCAGGACCATCTCTACTGTGATGCTTGAGTGAGGTACAGGGTCTACTCTCCCTGGTGCTGCCACAGGCCAGGGTGGTCTGGGCCAGCTATTTCTCTCTCATGCTCTCAGGGCTCGCTCATCTCTAAACCTCTGCCCATCAACCATGGCCAGCTCTACTTTGCTGCCCAGAAAAAGTGTAGGAACCGCCCTCAGGAGTGTTGCAGACAGTGTAGATCTGTCACTCATTTTTCAAACCAGTGCCTGCAACAAATCTGTCCTTGACACAACCCATTGCTCTCAGTGTAACATTAGTTTTAAGCTAGAAGATGTAAGTATTCCAGCTGCATCTGTCTGACAGTGTTCTGCTGGGTGTGCGGAAGGGATAGCAAGTATTTAGTCTGTCCCCCTCCAGGTCCAAGAGAACCAAGAACAGGAAGAGCCCAGACCAGGGACAGTGGGAGAAGCAGAGCTACTTCAGAGACCAATGGGCAGAATCAGTGTGAGGTCACTGAGCTTTGTCGCCTTCCCACTTTGTCTATAGCATATACAAACTTGCTGGGACCTTTCGGCTTTGGGTTGAGGTGGGTATTTCAAGAGAAAGTTTGCTTTTCCTAAAGAAGTCCTCTATCAAGCAGGCATTGCTGCTGAGAACAGTCTTCGTGCACATATATGACTACAGCATTTCATATCAGGACCCAAAAAGTGTACTTACTGACACAGTTGTCCATTGCATTCTGCAATCTGGGTTTGCCTCGACTTTTCCTTCAGTGGAGGAAGTGTTTCCATTTAATAGACAATATGCCTTTCCCAGCCTTCAGCAGGCTGAACAGACCTTGAGTGCTTGCCCCAATGGACCATTAACAATCTAGATGGAGTCATGCACGTGCACTTCATACAGGAACTTGGAAGAATGGACTGCCCAGTGACCTTGCTTTGCAATATGATATAGCTGAAACAAAGGATGGGGACTGTGGGCTTTCCCTGTATAAACACAGTACTGAATATTAAACTTGGTGCCTCAATCAGAACCTTGTCTTGATTTCACTCTTCTCTCACTCCCCCATCCCCGTCTCTTTCATTTCCAGCCCCCCTTTCAGGTAAACCCAGTTTGTCCATGGCCGATGGACAGCTACAGGACAATTTAAATATTTCCTGTTGCTTCCATTATAGGTCTGTCACAGTGGATAAAGCTCCACACAGACAGTGTTTGCAACGACTTACCTGCCCCCCCTCCCCTGTGGCTCTGGTTTGAGTTTCTGTCACTGTGCAAAGATTCTCTTCTCCCCAGTCCAGTGGGCTCAAAGGACCTGGTGCCATTTTGCACAGACAAATGGTGACTATCGCCCTAGTTGTTGTGCTTTTGAACAAACAGAACGTCATAAACCTGAGCTTAGGAACCTCCACATCCTTGGCCAGTGAGTTTGGTCTGATAACACTCAGCAGCTTGAGTCTCACCTATAGTAGGCAGGGAAGTCTTCTTCTTTCTGTCGCTGAGAGCATAGCTGGTTGCTCACCCTTGCTAATTGCTCTTGAGGATTATATACTCTTCCCCCTTCTGAGGCTGGCACTTCTTTTCAGATTTTAATGTAAACAATTAACAGAAAATGCATCTTAAGTGGCATGACAGAAGAACACATTTCTCACAAATAACACACCCAGTGAACTTTCTTTTCTGTAGTAGATAGAAAGCCTGCCTCCTATCCTTGCCCCAAATAAAGCTTTGTGTGAAATGTTCTCAGGTCACTACACGTTATTATCCACCAGGTTATAAGGTCATAAGATGGTTTTATATCTCGCCATCTTTTCTGCCCTGACTTGTTTGTTTTCCTCTCTCTTTGTGCAGCTCTCAAATTCCTGTCATACATATAGGAACTTAGCAGCTGCCCAAATATTTCTCTTTTTTCTTATTTTGATAAGGGCTGTGTCTATAGATCTTTATTAAGAGATGTTTTATTTTAAATTAAGTCTCTTTGTGTGCAGGCATATGCACACAAGTCCACGTGCCTTTGGAGCCCAGAAATGTTGGATTTCCCTAGACCTGGAGTTATAGGCATGATATGTCTGCCATGGGTGCTGAGGACAAAACTCTGGTTCCCTGTAAGAGAAGTCCACTGCTGATATCTCTCCAACTTAGCCTTTTCATCTTCCGGCTTTTTCCCCTAATAACCTCCTAAGTTTATTCTTTTCATTGTTTGTCTGTATGTCTCACCATAGCCTAGGCTGGCCTGAAACTCATGATCCCTGTGCCTTGGCCTCCTGAGTTCAGGGATTAAACATGTGACATGCCATGCTTGGCTTTCTACTGGGTTAGTTCCTACACAGTTATCTTGGAGTGGGAAGGACCTATGCTCCTGGCTGTGCGCCTGTCTGTGGAGCCCTGTGGTCTAGATGAGAATGTCCCTGCAAGGATGGTGCTTGTTACTACTACTAACAACTACTTCGCTTCCTGGGACATTTCATGAAGACACAGTAAGCCAGAGACAGTATTTGGCCTTAAGCTCTCCAGCCATAGCTGCAATGTCTGTCTAGGTCAGTGGGAAAGGCTGAGCACACAGAACCATCTTCTCCTTGTCATGAGTTTGTGTATTATTCATAGTTTAGCTTAATCATATATCAAATTCATTGATATTCACCTAATTTAATATCTATACTTAAAGGCATTCCTCCATTGTCCCAAAGGTAGTTATAGATGGTAAAATCAATCTACCATGTGATAAGAATGAGCTGCTCACAGCATTTCACTCACAACTTAAACCTGGCCCTTTCCCAAAAGTACTCTCTCTGCAGTCCTGGATGTCCAGAAACTCACTATGTAGGCCAGGATAGCCTCAACCTCACAGAGATTCCCCTGCCTCTGCCTTCCCAGTGCTGGGATTAAAGACATGCATCACCACTGCCCAGCACAGTCCAGGCTCTTAATGGAACTCAGACAGTAAATCAGGCAAGGAGCAGGGCTTCAGGTGCCTTGGCCTCTTCCTTGCCTTCTCTGAAATTAACCCCAGCAGCAGGCAGCTAAGTACGAGGAGAGTCTGTCCATGCCATCCCCAGAGCCTCAGGGAACTGAGGTGTTCAGATGGACTCTCACCGTGGTGGACCAGAGCCCCACCTGGATTCTGTATCATCATCCAGGCAAGGCAGCCCCTTTCTGGACATTAGCCTCTGCTCTGCAAGGCTGTGTGGTACAGCACCAAAGGTAGGCTTTTACACTTGATGCTGACTGAGGAGCAGATCACTCTATAAAACAAGTCACTGACAATGTTGCCATTAGTCACTGACATGGGAAGGAGGCAAAGTAACCAAAATCTTCACCAGTATTGAGTGCCAGCTCTGAGAATAAACACCAGCCAAATGGCACAGAATGTCATTAGACTGGGCCTCTGACACAGTGTCCACTGCAGTGGGCATATGTTTGAAGCCAGGAAGACTTCCAAACACTTCATGGAAAAGCAGAGGGCTGAATTACGGAAACAGACACTGAATGTTTCCCATTCAAAGAGGCTGTCCCATGGAACATGTTTTTCAGGACCCCACCTCCTTCTTAACCTCTGAGAAACTAAGGAGACAAAATTGCTGATAGTTACTAAAAGCACTCAGAAAAACACTTCCTAGTTTATTTTTAAAAACACGGAAGAAGTTAACAATTGCTGATGAGTAATCCCTGGATTCCCCAGAGGACATTACAAAGCCCACAGAAATTGAGACTGGCCAAGTTCCTTCAACTGAAGAGTAGGGCATTCACACCTCAGCACTGAAGGTGTGAAAAAAGGTGGATCATGAAAACTTTCAGACTCACACACCAGTGTTAATGAAGACATGTGTATGTTATGTGTTATGTGCAGGTTGTGGTATTCCTGTGAATTATACAGTATTTCAGTTGTGTATTTCAATAACAGCCTTTCTTCAAGTTCATTCAACTGCAATAGATTCATCTAACTTAAAGAATCTTTCTTATTTTTGTTTTTTGTATAGATGTAAGTGTGAGGCATATGGGTATGTGTGGGTGTGTCTATATGGTAACCGGAGGTTGACATTAAAATGTCTTCCTCAGTTGCTCTCTTTCACAGAGCTTCAGGTTGCTGTTTGTGCTAGGCTGTCTATCCAGAGAACCCTGGAATCTGCCTGTTTTCATCTCCAGCACTGGGTTACATACTTGTAACCCCTAAATCCAAATTTTTCACAGGCACTAGAGATGCAAACTCAGGTCTTTATCTCTATGCAGCAAACACTTTGCCTGCGGAGTGACTCCCTGTTCCTCTCTCTTATCTTCTAATCAGCACAAAGACCACATCCCTTGTGACATTTTTGCAAATACTTAATTTTGGTTACTCTTCCCTGATTTTTAAGTCATAACTTTTAAATTAAAAATTAAAATTCTGTGTGATTATGTTTTCCATGGTGCTGAAGTGCGGGGTTTTAAAAATCTTTTTATTTATTTACAACTTAATGGCTGCATATGTAAGGGCGTTTAGTGGAGCTCAGAAACATAACAGCCATGGTGGTTTTCCTGATTGGTCTGCAGTTTTTACTAATTACCAGGCACTACTTATAGGAAACTGCTCTCAAACCAGGGAGACCTCATTTACACCTCTCCTACTTTGAAGATGATCTGTAACCCAGCATTCTTTCCATGAGCAACCTTGCCTCCTCATCTGGAAGGCTCAACCCTCACATTCACTTTAGGAAATGCTCTTTTGCGGGTTTACAGGAGGTAGATCATGGATTCTATTCATACCAACTCTCAGCAGACACAAAGTGGCTCTCAGCTGAGCCTTCCTGAAACGTAAGTCCTCTGACCCAATGCAACCTCATAATTTTAAGTTGCTTTCTCATAAAAAAAAACAATGTTAAAAAGTAAACTTCAGTAACCTTTCTCTGAGGCCTCTCTGCAGTTCTTTCTGTTTGAATAACGTTGAATACTCCTGTTTCTCGCCCTGGGTACAGACTTTGGGCAGAGGTGCTTCCCATTTTCTAGCCCCCTCTACTTGTTTCTGGTTAATCCTGTTGTAAATTGCTCTTCCCTGAATTGCCCATCAGAGAGGCAGACTCTGCTTGATGGGAAGTTTTTCCATCATCTTTCCATCTGGAACTTCTTTCTCTAGTTACCTTGTATCTGGATCACTGTTTCATTTGCTTCTCTCAGAATGGCAACATTACAGTAGAGCTTAGTCTTCAGAGCTGCCTTTCTTACTTTTGCTTTTCTTTGAATGTTTGTGAGCCTCTCTTCTTTCTTCTTCTTTGTTTTCTTCCTCTTCCTCTTCTTCCTTCTCAGTCTCTCTCTGTCTTTGTCTCTCTGTCTCTGTCTCTCTCTCTCTCAAGACAGATCAGGCAATGTCCATGTTACTTACTGTATAATTCCATAAATTCATTTTATGGCATGGTGGTGGCTGCAGTCACTGGACACAACCTCCAGGTTCTCAACTGCTGGGTCTCAAAGACCCAGGACCCAGCTTAATGCAGCATATGGAAAGCAGGTGCCATTTTAAGTTTCAGCCTTACCCAAGTCTCTTTGCATAGTTCCCGCTTGTCACCTTGGTATTGTCCCAATTTAGGCAAATTTTAAGTGTGTGTGTGTGTGTGTGTGTGTGTGTGTGTGTGGTGTACATGCATGTACATGCATGTAGAGGCCTGAGGTCACTGTCTAGTGTCTTTCTCAATTACTCTCTATCATGTTCTTGTTTGTTTTCCCAGACAGAGTCTCTATCTAGAGCTAGCCAACTTGGCTAGACTGCTGGGCCAGTTAGTCCAGCGACGCTCCTATCTCTGCCTCCCCAGCACTAGAAAGTATAGACACTCAGTGCTGAACCCAGATAGTTTTTACATTGGTGCTCATGTATCATGTATGAAGCTCTAATACTTTGTCAACTGAGTTATCTCTCTCAGTTTCCTTTGCACTTTTAAAAGATTACAAATGAGATTGTCACCTGTTGTAGATAAAGGTTCCATTGCAGTTTAGATTTCCACTATGTAGTAGCATGGTGTTGGTAAAGGTTCCATTGCATCTTAGATTCCAACTACATAATACTCAGTAGTCTTTCTAATTATCCTAGCCTATCAAGTAATTCAATAATCCAGAAATTACTGTCTTTTCTCAGAGTTGGTTTCTTTCCCATCTGAGAATAAGCATGCTTTATAGGCATTGATCTATTAGCCTCGTGGCATTGAAGCATCTTGCTCCCATGGCTTTGAGTCCTGTTTCCCCTGGGTCTCCGTGGTCTGTGAGGTTTGTGAACTCATCTGCTTCAGCATCTCTTGGGAAAGTCAGCTGACAAAAGTAGATAATAGTGTCTCTACCATTAACAAAGCAGGTGGGCTGCAATGACATAGGACTGTCCTGAGAAGCTGGGGTGACCAGGCCACCTGGCTCCTTCTACAGCCCAACTGTTGTGATTCTGTGCCTAACAGGTGATTGTAACTATTCTCTCTCAACTAGGGGAATGGCCTCCATAAGCAGACCATGCAGACCAGGGTAGAGGGCAGCCCAAACATCAGGTGTCCGATGCAGATGTACTACTTTCATAGCAGCTGTGGGTGATGTTTCTGGGTCACCCCTGATTGTTCAGAGGTTAAAGCCCAAGTTTTGGGGAATGTTGGGAGGTACCAGTGGGGTCACAGATGTCGTCATGCCAATTCTGCAGCATGATTCTGAGTGCCGCACCACAAGCAAGGATCACTTTTCTCTAGTCTTTGTGCACTCCTAGTGTGTGCTACAAGAAGAGCCAGGTATCTTTAGCATGTTAAACTTTGTTGCAAAAGTAACGTATTACTTAAGCTTACATAACTGTAGGGGGGAGGGGTAAGTGAAGTAATGGGGAGCAATGTGCAAAGCTCAGCAGTATGCACGTGCCAAACTGTCACAACAAAACCTGTTATTTATATTCTAATTAAAATTAAAAGTAAAACTAAAAGATCATTATACTCAGATAGGAAAAACACACTATGAAACCTTAGAGTACAGGCCAGGAAGACAGCTCAGGTGCCAAAGAGCTTGCTGTGCAAGCATGCGGTTCTGAGTTCAATTTCTCCAAGCTATGGAAAAGCCAGGCATGGCGGTGCTTATTTATGATCTTAGCTCTGAGGAGGCAGCTACAGAAATGGGGATAACTGGCACTCTATGGCCAGTCAGCCTAACCAAATAGATAGATGAATTCCAGGCAAAAGGAAGGAGAGGGAAGGAGAGAGAAGGAGGGAAGAAACTACACAGAAAGGGACGAAGGGAAGGAGGGAGGGAGGGAAGGAGGGAGGGAAGGAGAGGGAGATTGGAACATAGAGATCTAAAAAAACAAGGTGGAAAGCATCCTAAGTTATACTGAGGTTAATACTGGCCTCTTGCATGCACACATTTAAAGAGTACACACACACACACACACACACACACACACACACACACACACAGAGAGAGAGAGAGAGAGAGAGAGAGAGAGAGAGAGAGAGAGAGAGAGAAACACATACACACAGACACACATAGAAACACACACAGACACAGACAGACACAGACAGGCAAACAGACACACACACAGAAAGAAACACATGCACATAGACACACAGAGACACACACAGATACAGACAGACACACACAGACACACACAGACACACACAGACACAGACAGTCACACACACACACACACACTCACATACACATACAACCTTAGAGTACTGGTAACTTCCAACTGAGATTTTTGCTTCTATATTAAGACCCAGTAAGTAGAGCATGGTGTTTCAGGTTATAGGAGCTTTGAACATGTTTTTGGCCAGAACTGATCAACAAACGCCCAAATTTTACAGTGCCCGGAGCAGTGCCCGCACCCACACAGGGGCCTGAGGGTTCAGCTAGGACTAGACAGGATGCATAGAGCTCACCCCACGGGGTGCACTCAGGATGGCGAGGAAATGCCCCTGCCTTGCCCATCACCTCCAAATCATAGGTTTCTAAGTGAGAGGGCAGAGCTCTTTAGTGCGTTGGTTAATAGATCTAAAGAGAAACCTCTGCAAAAAGAACTCTGTCCAAGTAACCACTTAAGATGGGGGAGGGGAGGCTGGTTCAGCGCCAGAGCAGTAGCGTTTGCAAGTCACAATGTTAGAAAATATCTTTTTGTTTCCATTTCCTTAAGAGTTACTTAGTTAGAAAAGAAACAGAAACTGTGCCCATGATTCTGCCCAGTACTTCTCTCCTCCACCCAGGGCAGAGCAGCTACATGTGTCTGTGCTTGGAGGAGAGATCCTTGTGACCAGGGAGCTACACTACACACTGGGGAATGCAGAATGGAAAGAGATTATTTACCCTCCCTGTCAGTTTAATTAAAACCTTCAGCCTGTGCCTTTTGGAGCTAAATAATGCAATTAAAAAGACAGCCGATTCTCTACCTGCTTATTACAGTGATCACAGTAACAAATGTTTTCCCAGGAACTACAAACCCCTTTTGTTTTCCATCTATTACTTTGGGACTTTCTGCTCCCAACTTTCAGGATGAGAGTGACTTTAACGTGTAGCTCCCTGGGACTTCCTGTGTTTTTGCGCCACAAAATTAATAGGGGAATGGTTAGAGAGCCAGTAGTAGAGCTGGGAGTAGAAGGTATGGGTACCAATTGAGGTTCTTGTCGGGGGTGGGGGTGGGAGGAGGGGAAGATTTGGGGAAGGGGTGAGGGCATGGGGTAGGAGGGTAGGGTGGGGTCCCTGGCCTACTTCCTAAGGAAGGGAAAACATGGCAGAAAGCCCTGTCACAATATGGATTGTGGTGTTGTCTTTTAAAAAAAAAACACAACAAATATATCATTCAGAGCAGCGATAACATACATAATTAGGATGACGTATCTATATAGATATAAATAGAGATGTATACATGATACAGATATATAGATATACTTCTTCTACATGAATTGTGACCCACTCCAAGCTCACTGAGTGTGGATGGACAGGTCCCCCCACAGTGTTTTCCTGAGTGTGCCTCTGTAGCTATTTAAGAATAGTGCTGGGGGACATCTCTCTATATTATATTTAAAAGCCAGGTCGGAGGAAGTTCATAGAAAAGGTGCATCAGTCATCTGAGCTGTAACCCTCTGTGAAAGACAATGGGGAAACAAATGGCCATGAGGTTGGTGCAGTGTCTTAAAGGGACAGCAATAAATTGCCAGGACATTTTTATGGAGTTTTTTAACCTCTGGCCTTTGGAGGGGAAAAATCAATAAGATATTAAGAAAATCATGAATTAATGTTTCGTAGAGTGTAGGCATCCATGAGAGCTAGTTTGGGTGGGGGGAGATTGGCGAACATCCCAGTCCTGTTGAAACATGGAGATGCTCTGTTCAAGAGCCACGGCCATCACACCTCCTATTTCAACTCCACAGAAGGGAGGCTTCGCAGCATTTCCATGAATGTGAAGAACCGAGGCTGTGATCTGGACACACTGATGAAATCCTCAGAGGAAATGAAGTACAAATAAGCTTTAAGTGAATTGCTTCACCAGGGAGATTCATAAAGATTTTCTAATTGACTCTCAGCCACTGAGGTGACCCTAGGCTCTAGCACCGTGTTTTGTGTAAATGAAGTCTGACCTCAGGCTGGCTCTGTAAACAAGAGTGCCTTTGGGGTTCTCAGAGCATTGTTCTTTGGCTATTCATACAACCTGGTTGGCATTACCTTCCAGCCACTTTTGGTCTCTGGTCTCCCTCCCTTTCTTAATATGGCTCCTTGGGGGAAGTTATATTAAAGCCACTGTCCATAAAATAGACTTCCGTCTCCAAGGCTTCCAACCCTTGCACCTGTCTTTCTTATATAGTGGGATTTGATGCAGAGGACCTCAGGGCCATGGTATTCAAGAGCCTCCTACTTTGTGGGTCACTGTGTCCCTGTACCTAGGTTAGGGCTTGTATCCTGACAACTCAATAAGTGCATCATGGAGCTCCTGGCTCATAGCTCAGTCCTGAGTCAGCTTCCTACCCTCTTGCCCTGCCTGGAGGTTTGAGTACCTCTTATTTCTAATTTTTCCATTGAAGAAAAGAAGGCAGCAACTAGCTGCTGGGGCAGATTTGGGACTTGCCTTTGAGAATGTGGCTTGTAATTCCCAGCTCAATTGAGCACACAAGGACCCAGGTGCAGACAGCCACCTGTGATACTGGGTGCTGGAGTCCTTTCAACCTGGAGTTGCACCAACATCTCTTGGTGAACATTCCTGGGCCCAGCTAGACTCTAGGCTGCAAAGACTTCCAAGGATCTAGAGGGTTCCTGCACTTGATACCCACCTCTGACTCCTCAAATGGCTGCCCCACTGGGCAAGAATCTCCCAAAGGTAGGTCTGAATGAAGGATCCTCAGTCCTACCCACAGCTTGGTCTCACTTGAAGCCTCTAGAAGACAAGAGCCGTGTTTGTTTTCCAGATAACAACTGGTATGTGCTTTTCTCTGGTGGAGTGGAGGAGAGGAAATTAACAGTGGGACCAGGCTTCTGATTATTAAGGTAGTCCCCACCAGTGCCTGGACAAAGGCCTTCCCAGGAGCCCCAGGATACTTCTCCTTCCCAGGCGGTGGTAGGATCAAATGGGACAAAGCCAGGCCAGTTGTCAAGTGACTGAGAAGGGGTTAAGCAGTGAGGGAGATGGCTCCCACAGCAGTCTCCTTCATGGACCCAGCTATACCTTCAGATCCTGTTAATCCCTACAGTGAGAGAGGATGCTCCCGAAGAAAGAAAGACCAGCACCCCATGTGCTGAGAGAGGCCCCTGCTCCATAACTCCATGCTAAGGAGATTGGTTTCTTAGCAGAATTGTTTAACTGGTCTCATAGCCCAGCCACTGGTGAGGATTCCTGAGCTGCCATGTCCCATTCCAGGAAGGTAGATTAGTGGTTATCATTGTAGCCAATTCAGGAAGAGCCATTTAAGGGACAATATGGCTTAGAGTGGCAAGTTGGGTATAGAAACTAAGGGGTCTATCACCAGCTATGGCCTGGAGTGATTATTTGTGCTATTTCTTTCCAGAGGAAGTGGCAACTGGGCTCTGAAAGCTATGTTTCCTTGCAGAGAGGAGAAACAGGTGTGAAGAATAAGAACGATAGTATTCACCAAACTGTGCCCTCAGTTGCAGCAGACCCCACTCAAGACTCTGTGATCATGGGGTTTGGCAACCAAGCTTGATCTCCACTGACAACTGTGGAGGTATGCCTTGTGACTTTTTCACATACAACATGCTGGGTATTCAAGTGACCACAACAGGAAGGACCTCTCAGTCCCTTTCTAACTTTGCCTGTGAGCAACAAAGACACCCAATTACCTTCCATGTGCTAGATGCCCCTTGGATCTAGAATTTACCACAACAATGTCCACACTGTGTCACCATGATGCAAAGTGCATAGGGTCTCTGGGGCCCAGACCTTATGGAGTCCTGGGTTGAAGTGAGTCTGGAGCTGCTTGCTGTCTTATTACTCTTGGGAGCATGATGTCATCCTTGGAAGGAGGGAGAGACAAGCTCCCATAGGGCTGGTGGCCACCTGCAGGGGACACTTTCATGGCCCATGGATGGGGAAGTGGGACCAGGTCATAGCTGATAGAGAAGCAAAGGAGAAAAGATCAGTCAGCCACTACAGGCCTGGGAACATGCCAGCAAGCCTGAACACTGTGTACCTGCCTGGCCATCCTCCTTTTTATATCTGAACATGCAGAAGGAAGAAGCTCCTGGGGCCGCAGCTCCAGTGGTTGGAGGGACAGTGTCAGTGACAGTGATGGATTGATGGTGATCATATCATTTGGACAGCCCTCATCAGAGTAGGATGCTTAGGACAGGACTCCTCTCCAGTGCCTGCCAACATGAGACAGGTAATGTCACCTCCCACACTGAGACAGGGCAGTGGGCTGAGAGAAGATATGGGCCTATAGGAGGAATCTCTCCCAGCTTTGGCAAACAGCAGCCATCACAGCCCTACTTTGTCATCCTTCTGTTAGAAGTCAAGGTTGTTCTGATCAGCCAGTTTGGACAGGCACTGCTTCTTAACCTGGACATGCTACTTTTACTCCCGGACTGGTGTATAGCTCTGCTGCTGTGTGTGGGCCCCAGGCAGGTTGAAATTCATGGTGTGCAGCAGCCACAAAGGGCACATGTTTGCAGTCACCTTGTAGCATGATGAGCCACAAAAATAGTCCAAACTGTCAGACTTTACACAAAATGCTAATGCATATGAATAATGAGTAGTGCCAGGTCCTTCTGTCCTGACTGTGCTGGTCGCTGTTGACACTGGATACACAGGGAGGGCTCATGAATGTCTCCACATTGCCCATGCATTCCATTTTCAAATGGAAGCAGGGCTGGTTTGAGCTTCAAATATAACTGAACAGCTATCTCCAGTAGAGGAGAGCACATGGAGCTGGAATTTCATTCCTTTATTTCAATGGTAATGGGAGGGGAAAGCTCTTTTGGACATCCTGGAGAAACATCTCAGATACGGTGAAATTACAGTGAGAGGATCAGAGCTGCTGTTGGCTAAAGCCTACAATGCCATTCATGCTTTATTGTGTCTTGGCTCAGACAGCTGGGGGGTGACTCAGGTGAAGAAGATAATTCACTGTGGTTTGTTCATCCTGAACAGTGAGTCAGTTGGTTCTGGACTTAAACAGGGAGGTCAGTGGTGAGGCCTGTGAATTAAGGAGGGCTTGATAGCTCCTGGGAAACTTCCTAACATCCTTGTGACAACAGTGTCTTACCTACTGGCTCCAAAAAGGGAAATGACAACATTCAGCCCACCACCCACCCCAGAGATGGAGGACAGCATTATATCCTTGCTCCTCAGGAAAGGATGCAGTGACTGAGAATCCAAGACTCTATCAGGCTGAAGAAAGAGATGCCCACACCATTGTTCCCAACAGCAAATTTAAAATACCCAGTATGCCCTTCCAGCTCATTCCAGCAAGAACATACTCAGAGTGTGTGAAATCAGTTTGGGTCTTTGACACACAGAAGGAATCTGTAGTAAAATGTAGAGGAGAATGATTTTTGGGGTTGTTTGTTTGTTTGTTTGTTTTTTGGTGGGGATTGAGTAATGCAAATATATTGTGAGTATTGTTTAAAGAATAAAGAAAAAGAAAACCCAGAGCCCTGGGCGGCCTTGCCCAGGGATGCTTTGTAGGAACAGACAGATGCCAAGAGCACTAAGACCCAGATTGATATCAGGCCTTTCCTGTCCTTTTCTTTGTTCAACATTACATTTCCATAATCATCTTGGGGTGAAACCACCTGGGCATTTGCACTGTGATGATCTCCTCAGCGCCTACTCTGAGGGATGGGAAGGACAGCGTAGCTAGGAAATACCTTCCACATAAGTATGAGAATCTTAGTTTGATCCTCAGAACCCACAATGGAAGAAATTAGGTGTGCTGGATTGTATTTCTAATCTCAGATGGAGACAAGACCTCTGGAGCTTACTGACCATCCAGCCCAACTACTTAGAAAGTTCTAGGCCAATGAGAAGCATTTTCTCAAAATAACTAACTAACTAACTAACTAACTAACTAACTAACTAACTAACTAACTAACTAAATAAATAAATAAAACAAAACATGAACAGTGACTGAACAAAAACAGCAAAGAAGGCTGATCATTGGACACCACATGTACACGCGCGCGCACACACACACACACATCTGCTTTGAGATGCTCCAAAGCCTTTGGGTTCAGGCTCTGTGCACATGGTACTATGAAGGTCTGAGTTACAGACTTGTTCAACACAGAAGAACCCAACATTCATAATCCTTTAGCTAGGCTGGCCATGCAAACAAGCTGTACTGACTAATCCAAAGGAAGGAATTGCAGCGGTCTCCTGTGGACTCCTTACTGAGCTCAGAGTGAAAATGAGAAGGAGTATAGTTTTAATACACATCCAAATACCTTCTCACTGATTTTCCTGAGTAAAGTAACAGCCATATGTCAAGGAGCTCAGCTGAAGGTGACAGGGGCCTCCAATGTACTTCAGGCTCACAGTAGCATGACCAACACAGAAAGGAGAACTCTGTCTGACAAGGGTAATGAACACCTCCAGACTCTCTTTCCCTGTGGCTTTTAAAGGCCTTTAAATGTGCACAGGGCAGCTCTGACCTAGTTGCTATCAATAGAGGTTGTAGAATCTTGAGGGAGAGCAGAGGAAGTATGTGGTTTTGGCGAGGGGAGACACTTGTTGGAAACTAGGAAGATCAGAAGCCCTCTGTGGTATTCTGGTATGCCACTCAGTCTGTGGCATTGCCTGTCTTTTTCCTGGGTCTACATTGCACTGAGAAGCTTCCACAGCTCTGACCTTTGACTACATGTCTGGGCTTCTCGCTAATGAAGTAAATATTCACTGGGCTTCTCACTAATGAAAGGAATCTTCTTTCAGGGTATTGGATTTCCAAGCAGCAAGTCCATGCTGTGTTGAAGTCAATGGGTCCTAATGAGGAAGTCACTGATGAAATGAACTGTGTGCAGGTAAGATCTGGTTCAGAAGATGAGAACCTCATATATCCTGTCTTATGATAACAAAGGAGAGAGAGAGAGAGAGAGAGAGACTTGGATACTTCCATCCTTGGAATCTGCAGACTTGAGCATGGCAGGATGATGGAGGGACTGAAACCTGGAGAACAAGCAGAAAAATTGGATAAGGTGGGTCTGAGATAGAAAAGAGGCACAAAGAAGCCATCACATGCTTGAAGGTGGATGGATGTACCCCAATAATGGAGTCCCCTGTCCCCTGTTCATGGTTCAAGATTGCTAGCAGATGAGCCAGGCTGAGAAGGGTGAAGGTACCCATCTTTGGTGATGTCAGAAGGGTCTCTACATCAGCACCATCTCTGCCCTTGCTTGTTTTAGGTTTAGCATGGTAAGTTTTAGAGAGATAGGTTAGGGTGGCCGTTGGTTTCGAATGTTCTAATCACCTGCCCAGAAAAGCAACAGACACAGTAGCAGACAAGTTGTTAGAACCAATTAGAAGCCACAAGTGTGCCATACAAAGAGATCAATGGTATCTCTAAAACAATTCTGGTCACTAGAAAGCATTAGTCACTCACTGTAGTTGCCATATCAACCATTTGTTGCTGTGGTTGTCTACCTAACAAGAATCAACTCAAGTAAGGAAGATTTACTCTGGATCAAAGTTTGAGAAGATACATTCTGATGTGGTAGGGGAGGCCAGGTGGCAGGAGCATGAGGCAGCTGCTTAAAGAATGTTGGCAGTCAGGAAGCAGAGAGAGAATTGAATTGGAAGATGAAGTAGATTACAACCTCCAAGGCTTGTTCCTTAGTGCCTAATGTTCTCCACAAAGATCCCACCCACTAAAGAGTCTACAACCTCAATAGCTGACAATGTGCTCAAATACATGAGCTCACTACGCAGAGAAAAGGATAGCTAGTTTCTGCACATGGATCCCATTGTGGATGAAGCTCACACAGATGACAAGACAACAGTAGATCTGAGAGATGGACACCTAGCTAGAGAAGGGGTCCTCAGTAAATTCAGTATCAGGGAAGCCCCATGTATGGTTGGCAGACATCAGGGCTGCTGGCAGGCCAAGTGGGACCAGGTGGGAGACTGAGGAAGTGCTGCTTCCAGGGATCCCTTAAGACAAGTGCCCTGAAAGTGAATCAGTGTAGTGAGGGGGCTGAGTGAAGAATGGTCCTTGGGAAGGACCTATTATCGAATCATAAAGTTATTAGAGAAAGTAGTCATTTCATATCCACCTGCACAGCTTTGAATTCCTGCAGAAAGAACAGTCCTCCCTGTAATTGACGGGGATCACCTTTGAGAGACTCCTCATTCCTGAGTACATCAATTGCAGCCACAATTGCTTCCTTTTTTATTCATGGGAGTATATATTTTTAATCGTCCTTCGGAAAATCATTAGAAAGGGACAATTGGATAGCGATTAAGTTTGCGTTTAGAGTTGTAATTAAGCTCCACTTCAGGCTCATCACAGGCTTTCTTTACTCTTTCAGAGGCTTGATGTCTCCTGCCTGCAAGGGGTTCTGGTTGAGAAGCAGTGCCCATAGAGAGACAGGCTTCCAAGATCTTACCGAGTTCTCCCTGTGGTCTTGGGAGTGATGCCAAAAGATGCTTAATAACAAAGAACCCAGACTACAGGCTTCACTTGAGCCACTTGAGCCAGAAACCCTACCCTCTTGATTCAGATATTCACGATGAGGGATGACTTCAAGAGCGTCAACTCAGGTCCACACCCTAGGACCTGGGATTGGATAACTGTGGGTCCAGAGAAGAAGTCACTTAGCCAGGCTCCTCCTTTCTCTCATAGTGTTGGATAAATGAGTAAAAGGTAGTATGATCGTAGCACTGACTACTTATGTTCTTGGTGTGATACAATGGCAATTAAAGGAAAAATCAAACCACTTACAGTCAATACATAGAAGTGAAATAGAGTATGAACTGAGGCTGGCTCTCACCCTGTGGTCACCAAGGAGGATCACAGCCAACAGAGGAATACACCGTGGCCTGTTTCATATGTGATTCCTTTGTCATGTTGTATCAACATGCCTTGACATTAAGGTTGAGGTGGAAGAGAACTATGTAGGCATAAAATTTTTTGCAACCTACTTTTAATAATGGTTAAGCTCTTCTCTGGCCCACCAACCAGCAGAGTCAGTGGAAAAGAAAAGTTATTAGGATGGGGGAAGTGGACCTGTTCAGCAATGGCTCTTTGGTGGTGAGCTTAATCTTCTTTGGCAGCAGTTCAGTCCCATAGCAAACACCAAATACGAATCAGCAGCTTAACACCAGTCCTCTAGGCAGGCAGATACCACACATGAACCAGCAGCTATAGTCCAGTCCTCTAGGCAGGCAGATGCTAGGCATGAGCCAGTAGCTATAGTTCAATCCTGAAGAAACCACAAGACTCACCAAGTGCCATGAAGCAAGGCTGCAGAAGCAAAAAGTTGCCTCAGGAACCTCACAAGCAGTTCTTGGGTGAGTTCCTCTTAATGGCGGCATTACCACAAGTTGAGCTCAGCAACACTATGTAAGGCAAACCAATACATGCATGTCGTTAGCAAAGAAAATCGAGGTGGAGCAAACCAAACCAATGCTCAGTGCTCAGCAAGGTGGAGCAAATCAAACCAATGCACAGTGCTCATCTCCCAGTGTCTGGGGGGTCATATTTATACTGCTTCATCCAGGGTCCTTTCACATGTCTGCTATATCAAAACATCCTTTCCCCTGCGTCTGCTTCACAAAAACGTTCTTTCCTGTGTCTGCTTTAGCAAGACATCCTTTCACGTGTGTGCCCCAGCAAAACATCATTTGACATAATTGATTTTCCAAAGAAACTAGAAGTTTTCACTTCAGACCCACTTTGGGCCTCTCTATTGTAGACATTCTCAAGACTCTGTTTTGTGATTTCCCTGCTGAGTCTGCCTCTACTCCCATCGTCGCTGATTCCTTACCTGTCTTTCTTCCTGCCCTGTGTCTGGTCCTTCTGACCATTTCCAGAGCAGCTTGTGGTGCTTTAGCCCTTGGACAATCAAGACAGAGGGACTCAGACTCACTGTGTCCACAGAAACATCCTTTCTGAAACCATCAGAAAGAAGTTCCAGGGAAGCTTATCCTAGGTGGATGCCCAGGTTACATCCTCACTCCATCTTCCACTTTGATAGTCTGTACTGGCAATTCAGTTGGTGTCTTTTATGCTGCTGGCCATAATTTGACATCTTCAACATGGAAGTCTGATAGTTCCATTTTCAATTTGGAAGTCTCCCCTAGCAGTAAGGAAGAGCTGTGTACATCCATAAACTCTGCCACTTGTTCCTACCTAGGGTCAAGACAAAGGAGTTGGAAACCATGTATTGAAGAACACGGAGGCTGAGTGGAAAGATGTGCTTCCTGGAGGACACTTCTTCCTTCTACCAGATCTCACAGGAGCATGAAGGAGAAACTTACAATAGAAATGCCATCATCAAGGAAAAGGAGCCATTTCCACAGTGTTCTATAAGGCAGGAAGAAAACACATCAAATCCAGTAAAAAAAAAAGGAAAAGACCATGTAAATTCTTTGAAAACACCACACACTTGCCAGCCACAACCAGAGAGGTGTTTTAGTGTAGCGAGTTGCAGTGATAGGGGGTATGAACAAAGATTCCAGTTTACTACCAGGTGATAGCTGCCCACCACATTCCAATGTGGTCCTGAATCCTGCAAGTGACCTTCCCAATGGATAGTGAACATCATTCCCATGAGAATATGTTCAGACAGTCAGCACTTGTTTGCCGCCTAAATGTCTTGCTGGTAGTTCAGGGTTATTCCTTATACACACAGACTCTCCTGTCATTCCTGCAAAGAGTAAACTCCTTACAGTTAAACAGTTACCAGAGGAGAAACAAAAGAAAACTGACTTACAGACTGACAAAATAGGATGGAAGATATCAGCATAAGTCCATAAAACGTATTCAAGGAGCACAGTAGTAACTAGACCAGAATCTAAAAGGAAGTTCAGAAAAATCTCAGTTACCCAAAAATAAGCTCAACAATTGGAACACATGATCATGCATGCCTTCTTGAAGGTTGCTGGCTGCAGGAACTCCACCCCTGTCATTCCTTGCTTGAGACCCTTCGAAATATGGGTTTACAAAGCCAATCGTGGTGGAACACACCTGTTGGGTCAACATTTAAGAGTCATAAGTAGGGAGAACTTGAGTTCAAGGCCTGCCTTGGCTTCATAACCAGATATCAGAATCCTGTCTCAAAGAAAAGGATAGAGAGAAAGAGAAAGTCCATAAGTCCATAACCATATAACTTTTGTATTTTCCATTCAAAACCAGCATCATATGGACAGCGTGAATGTTAGTTTACCAGGATGAGCTATAACCTGATCCCCACCCCATCCCACCCCCCACCCCCAGCCACAATTCTAGCTTTCGAGTGCCTGGGAGATGAACTTTCACAGACTCACCCCCCAGGGGGCCCTGGGACCACAATGCTCTGCAGCTCTGTATCAAGGGGAAGTCTGTCAACAGAGTTTAAACCTTGAGCTTGTGATGGGTGGAGTCTCGTCCATCCCCAGATGCCCTTAGGCCATTTTCTCATTCCTTCCAGTGAAAAGTAATTGGCTTCATTGAATGGTACTAATTCCTATAACATCCAGTCTTTCCCTGGGCCTGTGTTAATACACTCTGCTTTTCTGACCAAACTGAAACCTTTGCAGATCTTTCTGTTTTCACTAAACCTGATCAAAAGTGGATATCAAAGCCCTTTCCTTACCCCACAGGCTGGACTGCCTTGCAAATTGTTCTGTTAAAATAACAAGTCTTCTATTTTTTAAACTTGCTCTCCCACAGCCTCATGGCATGGGGGAAAGTGTAGATATGCTCTTTTCTTTTCTTTTCTTTTCTTTTCTTTTCTTTTCTTTTCTTTTCCTTTTTTTTTTTTTTTTTTGGTTTTTCAAGACAGGGTTTCTCTGTGTAGCCCTGGCTGTCCCGGAACTCACTCTGTAGACCAGGCTGGCCTCGAACTCAGAAATCCACCTGCCTCTGCCTCCCAAGTGCTGGGATTAAAGGTGTGCGCCACCACTGCCCGGCAGATATGCTCTTTTCTAATACGTAACAGGAATGGCTTCCAATCCAACACCCACCCACCCTTGCTCTCATCTGAATCCCACATTCCTATTTGCATGGTCCTCTTTCTAACTCCCACCACAATAACTCATCAAGCTCTGCTGACAGCATTCTAAGACTGTCTTCTTTAAATTTCCCCAGTCTTTCTGCAAGCTACTTTCAGGGGCCAGCTTTGGGTATGGCAATAACCCTATTTCTTTCTAGTGATATTCTGTGTTGGCTGTCTATGTTCTCTGTGACAAATACCTGGGAACAATAACTAGAATGCAGAATCATATTAGCTCCAGTGTTTCAGTCATTGGATCTATTGCTTTCCATTCTTGTGACAAGTTCTAATATCATGGCAGAAGTGAGGGGATGCAGGAGCTGCTCACTTCATAGCAACCAGGAATCAGAAAGAAAGAGAGATGCCCAGGACAAACTCTGCCCTTCAAGGTCATAACCCATCAGTCTCCTTCTCCAACCAGGTCCGAGTTTCTGTTCCTTCAATGCTTTCCAGTATTATGATCAAATTATGACTGCAATGGGCTAATCCACTGATGAAGGCTGAGCCCTTGAACCCAAAGGCCCAGCTCTGAGTACTGCTGGACTGGTGACCAACATCAACACACAAACCTAAACACTCCGTCCTCAAGCTGTAACAAAAAATATTCACAAAGATGCTAAGAGCAAGGAACAATTGCTAACACAGGAGTGAAAACTAGAGTTGTGGGTGATTTTGATCAGAACTTATGATAGACAGAGGATAAGAGACCCTGGAGTTGGGAGAGGGGATCTGTCTATCTGGAATTTACTGTCAGAAAATTTGCACCATGACAGTCAGGACAGGATGATCGTCATGATCTCCATGCTAAGAAGCAATGGTCCTGCATGGCAGCATGCAACTGCAGAAATAACTTAATTGTAGGTGGAGCTATGGGGAATGGGAATATGTGAATAGCCACTGGGCATCAACTTCGAGGAACCAAGAGCAAGGACTTCGATAAGAGAAAGGCAAGTGTACAGATAACTGTAACAGGTACTTCATAGACACGGGCACATACACACACATGCACACATATGCACACACATGTATGCACATGCACACACATGCACACATACATTCACACACACACAAACACACATTCACACACACATGCACACACATACACACATATGCACACATACATTCATGCACATGCACACGTACACGTGCGCACACACACACAAGTAAATAAATGCAGTAAAAAAGCATATAATTGAATTAAAAATGCATGCCCCAACTGAATGCTATTGATTCATGTATGTACCTAAACACAGATCTTTACAAATATTAAAATGATAAATGTGTTATAAGTAATTTCACACTAGTACGCAGAGGATAGGTATTTACTGAGATAAATAATTTTCTGCAGTGGCTTTTTTTTTTCAAAACCGACACAAGAATACATGCAAAATCTGATAAATCCTTAATCTTGTTAGCATATTGAAACCTTAATTAAGAACCTGTCCTTTGATGAATTGTTCTAAATATTTACTGATGGAACTGACCTTAAGCAAACTCTTTCAGAAAACAGAAAATAGTAACAAATAACAACTCGGTTCATGTGGTTGCTATGTTGCCAAAATACAAACCTAGCAAGGACACCACAAACAACAAAAGTCACAGTCTGGTGTTTTTTGTTTGTTTGCTTATTTTTGTTTTTTTATTGACAAACAACCCTAAACACCCTAAACAAAATACTCTTGTGCAAAATCATTAGCATGCAAATGGGGTAGCACATCCTGACCAGATTATCAAAAGAACAAATGTCTACATCAACACCTGAAATTCAATGTATGTGTTTCAGTAGGATAAAAAAATAAAGAAGATGGCATAATTAGGTATTAATTACACACAATGAGTTTCTGATGAAACTTAATGCCTATCCATAAGGAAAATGCACAGCACAGCAGAGCACAGGGAAGCTATGTTTCCTACTATGGGGAGATTTGAAAGAAGAGGTAAAACTAATAGATGAACTGGATGTGAATAGTCAGAACTGACACTTTCTCAGTACTGTGTGCTGAGGTGTCCATTCTCCCTACTGCTGCCATCATTTCCCAGTGACACAGGCAATCCAATAAGGCAAGAAAAATAAAGGAGCTATGACAGCTGAAGAGAAAATTACTCTTTTTACTAAAAGTAAAAGGTAAAGAGTACTAAAAGTACTCTTTTTATTAAAAGTAATACATAAGTAGCCACTGAATTAAAGCTCAATATAAAACCATCTATTTTATATATAATGAATATTTATTTTGTATGTAATGAAATTAAATTTTTATAAAATATCAGAGATAGCAGATGTTTTTATGAAAGTCTAGATAGTAATTTACTTGTGGCTCTAGGACACAGAGAATGTAGCTCAAGTGTTCTTCATTCTCATCTCTTTTTCCTTGACAATATTTTAAAAAGAGAAAAACTATCCAGTAGCCATATAAAAGCAGGATTCAGGCTCCATTTGAATCTATCTTTTTTTACTGACCCCTGATCATAGCACCAGAGAATACCAAGTATTTAGGGTCTACCATGAATCAAATTATGCACATTTGTCTTAGAGAATCCATAGACAACATAAGTAAATGAAGAAAGATTACAACCAACCAAAGTAGTCTTTTCAAATACTTGTTCTGTAAGAATTTGATGTCTGTATAAAAACAATTAAAAATGACTCCTATCTATCAACAACTATCACTAAGAGGATGACTAAAATAATCCAAAGACTGGAAAATAATATTTACAATCAATATACGTGCTGGAGAGCACATTCAAGACACCTAAGAACTGTAACCAATTAAGATCAATATCAAGTTGAAGAGAGCACAAGGCTTAAACAAGTTTTGTATTTTATCCACAGGTGGTAGCTAATCTTAGTTGTCAACTTGATTGTATCTGGATCAGCTGAAGCTCAACTTGCTGAGAAGTCAGGTGAGGGACTTTTTGATCAGACACTTTTAAGCAGAAAGATCCATCCTAAATCTGAGTGGCACCTTCTGGTGGCATCCCAGACAAAAAGACATGGAAGAAGGAAACTTTGCCCTCACTCTTGCTGGAAAGTCCTTCTATCCTGTTGCTGTACCATTCCTTCACTAATACTAGAACCTTCTTCTTCATGATTCCAATGTTGGCTGAAGACTAACAGCCCTCCAGAAATTCCAAGGTTCCAGCACCAGATTGGTACTGAAGAAACATCAAGCATCTTAGACTGAATGATTACAGGATTCTCAGCCTTTCCTGCATTGGACTGCCATTGTTGAACTATCCAGATAGTATCCTGTAAGTCAGCCTAATAAATAGAATAGATCCTATTATATAAAATGAATATATTGATATTGACTGGTACACAAAAGCTATCAAAAATCTTATAAACAATCAAAAGTATACTCAGTGTCCTTAATCACCAATGACATAAAACTAAAGCTGCCAGAGAATGCTACATAAAGGCTCCACAGTGGACTATGTGAAGAAGACTGATGAAAGTAAGGCAGGTTCCTCCCTGCCCTAATTTCAGTGTAGTCACTTAAACAACCATTTTGAGGACTATCTAGCAGTCCCCATCCTAGTCAAATATACTTCTCCCCTTTGACCCACAGTGACCTTCCAAAGTCCAGACCCTGAGGGGACCGACATCCATACACGAGAAATGTGTTTGAGAATGTTCATGGAAACTTTAATGACAATAGCCAAAAGAAAAGCCAGGGATATGGATACAAAGTAAGACACAGCTGTAGGACATGAGACCAAACAGTGGTAAACATGCATAGGTGACAATCTGTACAACTTTTTGTGCAACTCTCAAGACCTTATGAACGTTGACAGTACAGAGCATATCTACAGACTGGGGTAAGATATCGATTCATCTACTGAAACCAAAATCAAAACAGAGGTGACCCTGGAGTAAGGAAGAGACATATGGCTTGTTGCGCTTTATCTATTATTGATCTAGTTTCGTGTTGTTTAGAGAGTCAATAATACAAAGGTAGAAATGTATCCATGTGTTCAATGGGGACTTTAGACTGGTGCATGCATGTTACACTAGTACATATACATATAATACTTCAGGTTAAAAACCGGAGACTTGAGAAAAAGGAAGCTAAAAGGTGCATTATCTTTAAAACCTCAGCTACCAAGAGAGAAAGAATTGAATCTTAAGAATGCAGAATGTATTGTTTTCATGCTTTGGTGAGAGTCTGTGTTGGGGCTACAGCAATGGGATGGAGAATGGTCCCCAGTGAGTCCTTTCCTGCAGAACCACTGGTTGACTTAGGTAGAAAATACTAAATGGGGTCTCAAAATGCAAAATAGGGAGCAGGGTAGAGAGATGGCTCAGTGGTTAGGATTACTGACTGCTCTTCCAAGCAACCTGGGTCTTATTCCCATCACTCACATGGCTGCTGACAACTGCCTATGACTCTAGTTACAAGGGGAATCAACACTCTCTTTGGACTCCATGGCTATTGGGCAGGCATGTGGCATACACACATATAAATACAGAGAAATAAGCACATATATATATATATATATATATATATATATATACATATATATGTATATATATGTATATATATGATGAGCAAAACTTTTTTTTAAATATGAAAGAAAGGAAGAAAAAAGGTAAAGACACTAAAATGAACGCACATTTTAATAAAAAAGGAAAGAAGAATTCATACTTGCTGGCTACAAGTTTTCAATGGTGTGTGCAGTAGGTGTCTATGGGGGCTCAGTTGTGCACACAGTGGGTGTCTAAAGGGGCTGAATTGACATCTGGGATCACAATGATAGCCACTGTGATGCAGATGAGGCAGAGTACCTTCTGATGACTGATAACTCAGTGGGGGAGAGAAGAAGGGGCGGATACATCAGGGCTGGAGCGGGCAGAGGGAGGTCAGTCTGAGTTAACTGGCAATGAACAATCCTGGAAGAAACTGATTTCACTAGCTGACCTAGGAAAGAGTTCATAGAAGGAGAAACGAAAACATGAAAATACTTTGTCTATTGGGGCTCAAACTCTTAGGTAAGTTTTCAGGGCCTTGTGACCACCTTGTGAAGACCTTGTGTAAGGTCTTCACAGAGGGGACATTTTCCCCACCTGACAGCTTAGTGGAAATCTTTTTCTTTCTTTCTGTCCATTTCAGAATAATCTGAATTTTCACAACAAGCTTGAGTTACTTTTACAATTAAAAGATGTGCTAAGATTGTAAGTAACCATTCATTTTTTTCCTATACAGCATCTCATCAGTGAATAAGTATTTAAATGAATTTATAGCCCCATGAAAGACATTTCCCATTAATACTTACACATATTCTGACCAAAAAGGCTGGCCACACAAAGGTGAATTCAGGAAACAGAAATGGGGAGATGACTTAGCAACCACGTGGCAGATTTTCATTATGATGCACAATGATTACAGGCTGTCTTTGAAGATTTTCCTCTTTAAAAATTGGCTCCGCTACTATACAGAAAGTAAGATAAAATGCCTACTTTGCATCCGAGCCTTGATGTCTCTGCTGTGTTTCAAATTTGAAGGTTTTTTTTTTTCTTTCCAATGAAAATCAAAAAATCATTAAATGATGTTAGAGACAGCAGGAAGTGTGTATGAATCAGAGAACATCTTGTGGTGGTTGATAATATTTCATTATCTAAATCAGTCGGTACCGATTTCTTATATATCAAAGCTTATAATTATTTTCAAGGACATGAACCATGGAGGGAAGTGGAAGTCTGAGAATGATGTCAATAGAAGGACCAGGGCTTCTGCAGGAGAGTGGAGGAATTTGCCCAAAGAGCAATTATGTAAATAAAATATGCCCAGGGCTAGAATAATTTCACTGTCACCCACTGACAGGGATGGCCCCAGGCACAGGCCTACAGTATTCATTTGGGGAGGTGGATTTGTGGGGGTGGGGAGAGGAAGAGAACCCCCTTTAATTTATTTGTTTCTTATTATGCAAGATGGAATCAGTGCTGTTTCTGCCACTTTCTTTGCACAAAGTCCTACAGACCTTTTGAAATGGGAGGAGTCACCAGCAACCAGAACTCCCTTGACTGACTAGCTCAACCCTTCCATCCAGGAGTGCATGGTCTTCCCGCCTTAGTGAACTCCACTCTTGGCTCACATGCTCTGTTACCTATCAGTTGTTTTGAAAGAATGACTCCCGTAGAAAGCCTCTTTGGCTTTCAAATTAAATTTTATTACAGGAGGAGGGGATTCAGAAAGCTAAGTGGTGTAGACAACTTCTCTTGTTAAACAGAGGCATTGCAGGAACATGTGTTATTAAAAAAGATTGGGCCACATTGTGGCTTTTTGAGTGCATGGAAGGGCATTCTCCAATAGTCAGCTTTGAGAAGTTCATGATGGAGGCAATGCCAGGTCATGTGGTAGTCAGAGAGTGGGCACATCCAAGGGTTCAGAGCTTTATGTGGTAACTAGCAAGTGAGACCCTGTCTCTGAGGGTGCAATGGGGGTCCTTGGGCAGCAAAGGGTGCTTAATAGTTCCCTTGGAAGCTACAATTTCTTAGCTCACCTCTTCACCATGGCCTGAGGTTTCAAGGTCAGGACAATTCTGTCTCATCTAGATGAAGCAGAAGGAAGGCCTCAGTTCCCAGGCTCCAGGCTCCAGGCCCCAGTTCCCAGTCCCCAGGCTCCAGGCTCCAGGCCCCAGTTCCCAGTCCCCCCGGCCCCAGGTCCTAGGTCCCAGGCTCCAGGCCCCAGGCCCCAGGCCCCAGTTCTCAGGCCCCAGACCCCAGTTCCCAGACCCCAGGCCCCAGGCTCCAGGCATTGCAGCAAGGTGAACCTTTATTTTCTCTTCCACATGTTGATGCTATTAAGAAGACCCTCGACTGAGTATCAAACACATTTATTTCTGTTTTGTGGACTAGAAGTCCAAGGTCAAGATGTTGACAGACTTAGTGTCACATAGAGGTGACTCCTGGTTATTGGATGACACCCTCTTACTGTGCATCATGGAGTGAGTTCTTGCTGGGGGATTGTCTGGTTAGAGTGTCTATCTCATTTACAAGCCTTCACTCTCCTGTCAAAATTACTTTCTGTGTTTGTTACTTTTCTGATTGTTCTGCTCAAAGTGCCTGACAAGCAGAAACTAAGAAAAGGAGCCACTCATTTAGCTTACGGTTCAAGGAACAGTCAGCTGAGGCAGTGAAGGCATGGTGGCAGGATGGGGAAGCAGCTTCCCATGGAGTGAGGCCCACATCACATTGGTAGGAAATGATTTGAGGCTATAAAACTTCAAGTTCCACCTGCCCCTCCCCACTGTGACCCACTTCCTTCACCAAGATCCCACACCTTCCCAAGCACTGCTACAAGCAAGGGAGCAGGTGCTCAGATGCTTGAGCCCAAGGGGACATTTCATATTCAAATCACACCTCCCAGTAGCTTCTCCCTCATTTTCTTTAGGGGTCCTTTTAGCCTGGGTATTTTGAAAAGACACAGACATGCAGACCTTGGCAGGCTCCTAGAAGCCTTGTATCCTGGACATTAGGGAACCGACTACAGAACTGGGTGGGCCAGCTGTGATAACAGACCATGGACTGTTCAGGCTTTCTTCAGCCACAAGTAACCCTTCAGGCCTGGCAGGCCCCATGATGCTCTGATACCTCCAGGACCAGAGGGAGCTTTACAAAGTGGGGTTTGAGGAGATGTTGTTCATCCCAGGCTTAGCTGAGAGCAAGCTGTGGAGTTCAGAAAAGCTCTGTGTGCTACTGACTTGGAAAAGATCCCAATGATGGCCCCAAGAGCTAGAACCTCTGCCCTGTGCTTTCTGAATGTTTTCTAGCATGCAAGATGTTTCTTAACAGGTTTCCACAAGGCACAACTATCAGGTATGCTTTTATGAGGAACTGAGGAAGAACTGCAGAGGGACCAACTCTCTGTAGTGAGATTTCCTAACCACCTGAAGATGGCATTCTTAGTTCTTTAGTTGTCTTGATTCCTGACTCATGGTTGCGTTCTCTGGCTTCTCCTGAGAGTACACTCTGCCCCTTCACCTCTGCTTTATCTTCAAGTTTTCTCTAGTTTACAGCAACCTAACTACACCAGTGGAGTTGTGAGCAACTGCTAGAAGGAGAGAGATATCCTGGGTCTCTGAGATCAAGGACAATGGTGAGAGAGAGAGAGAGAGAGAGAGAGAGAGAGAGAGAGAGAGAGGGAGGGAGGAAGAGATATCAAGGACAATGGTGAGACACACACACACAGAGACAGAGACACAGAGAGACAGACAGGGAGACAGAGAGACAGAGACAGAGGCAGACCGACAGAGGTTTCTCCCTGACCTCCACTGTTTATGCTTTCTACTATCACATGCTAAGTCCACACTTCCCACATAGTGAGGCCCAGGCAAATGCTCCTTTCATTTACAGAGGGAGGCACATTTCCCCAGGGCTTCATCCTAGTGAGGACTGAGACTTGCTCCTTCATACCAGAATAATTTGACCAATACTCCAGTGTGACACTTTATAGAAGGGTTGTGATTTTAAACAGGTCATAAGTATGATTTAAAATTTCAGCTTTCTAAGCTATTTAAAGCTTCCTGCCAGTGTGGCACAGACTATTTCCCATATCTTCCATCTTCCGAATGGCACTGTTTCTTATGAGGCATGTCAGAGGGCCTTACAGGCATGACCTTCATCTGTGGGTCATCAAAGCACAGGCCCCCGAGAAAGGTTCTCACACACTGCAGTGGGAAGTTCACATCCTTCTTATTGCTGCTCCACAAGCTACCTGTGACAGACTCATTTCCCCTGGGTGAGCCTCTGTTTTGTCTCTGTGTTCCAGTTATGTCTTTCTTCAGTTTGGGCCTTTGTGAAGTCAGGATTGGGAAGAACTATTCCACTTCTTTTCAGTGGTGAGTGAGTGGGTCTAGTGTAAAGCTTCTGGGAACCTCGGCTGCCTGCCTGTCCACCTAGACATCTATCCTAATGTGGGTAATGGAGTTACAGAGCTTGTGTTGAGTCTCAGGCCCTAGGTCTCAGACCTGGCACATTGCCAGCCTGAGGCCTTGGCAAACTGCTCTTGCTTCTGTCTGCTCTATATACTGTGGCCCAAACTGGTCCTCTTGCCCATGGGCCTTGAGAGCATGGATCAGGGTACTAAAGGTAGAGGCATTGGGCAGAAAGGGTTAAGATGGTAAGAGTACCATCTTTGTTTGCCACTCAGTGTTGTTTTATTCCTGAATTGAGGCTCTGAAGGAGTCTATACGATGGCCTCCTTGACAGCAGTGGAGGACTGTGAAACCCACAGAGATGGTAGGTTGCTGGGCAAGAGTTTACAATGACCACTGAACCAGTGACCTCAGGACTGACCCAAATGCAGAGGTTGGGGACATGCTTTGCTATGATGGTTGCTTACACTGAGGAATGTCGGTAGGGGAAGCCTCTTGCACTATTAGTCTGTTGAAGTTGCTACACAAAAACATTATGGCTGGGAACCTCACTCCTGAGGCTTTACTAATTTATTTATATTTGGTGTATAGATACATCCTCCCTTTTTCTGTGTTATATCTGTCCTGATCTCCTCCTGTAGTGTTACATCAGAGTGGACCATCGCCCATACAAACAGAATGTTAACATAGGCACCTCTTACACATTCGTTGGTCAAATGTAATCACTTCAGAGGTTCATGTGGGCCAGGGTATCACTGCATGAGTTTGTAGGGGCATTGCTAAACTTAGGAAGGTCTTCAAACACACCTGTGACATGTTAGTATGTGTTTTTGGGAGGACCTCGAGTATCTGACAATGAATTCACTCAACAAATGTTTGAATTTATGAAAGTTATTTATCTGCTATCATCACTGTCATGGGAGGATTTAACCAAAACAAGAGATTTGGTGTTTTTTTTTTTTTTCAGTTTATTTAAATGCTCTGTTTGGACACAGCTCTCAACTTTTCTCATTCAGAATGTTTTTGTATATACCCTAAGAACATGAGTAGGACCAAGCCTAGAACCCAGCAAAGGTAATGTCCCTGTTTGTACGTTGCTGGTCCCAAGCAAAGTTATCTGCCTGTCTTTACCCAGGTGGGCTCTTGTATGCAGATTTTTTTTTTCGGAGGTTATGTTAACTTCTCCGATGCTCTCCGGCTCTGTCCATAGAGCAGCAGCACTAACTCATAAAATTAATTCCCATTTCGTGGGATTGTCAGAAATGAGGATTGTTCTGACCTCTCTTTGAACTCATCAGGCGAAATGAAGTTGCTCACTGAGCTGGGGAAGACAAAGCTGGGTTTCGGGAGATCAATCAAGTCCACCACGCTCAGGAGAGGCCCACAACCTGCTTCGACACAGTGACCCCGGCGGCTGCTGATCCCATGCACAAATGAAAGCCATCACTCCTGGTGAAGAAGATACTAAATTATCGGCTTTTAAATTTAATTTTCAGTTTACTTGTGTTTTCGATTAGCATGCCATGTCTCATCAGGACCACACTACCTTTGAGTGCAAGCACCTCCCTGTGGAATCTTCAGCTACGCCTGCCTTCAGAAGGCAAAGTCCATCAGAGATCCATCTATTAGTACATAGTATGTGAGCGTGGGGAGGGGGCAGAGGGGTTGTTCTCCTGAGCAACAGTAGCAAGTAATTTTCATCAGACTAAAATCAATAACAGGCTTGGAAATAAAACATCACCCTGAGCCTGGGGCCACAGAGTGTCCTGACAGGCTCCTAAAACTATGTGCTGGTGGCTGGAGGCCTTGTGGCTCAGCCATTCACTTTCCTTCCATGATTTAGTCCAGAGATGTCTCCCCAGGCAAGCAAAGCTTAGAACTGGGTGACAGATGGGTGCCTGGGGAACCCATGTCTTCAGCCAATCCTCCTCTGAAGAGGGGGAGTTCAGAAACTTTCTGCTCTCAGGGGCAGAAATGCATTTGCCATTTCCCAGAGGTGTTTAGGCTTCTGGTTAACCATCTTTAATCTGATCCCCTCTGCTAGAACTTCAAAACCAATGGTATAGGAAAGCTTTGGACAAATCTGTATAGCAATGACACTGGAGGTGGGCCTTGTAGTAACCCCCAAATCATGTGATCTATTGTCAGTCAACAAACGTTTAGTGAGCAGTGAGCTCATGTGCACAGTAGCCAGAATTGTTCAGTTATCTGTGAGACTCAGGAACCATCTTTCAAACAAATAACATGATTCCCATGGACCAATTGTGGCCATGAAATCTGAAGGGCCAGCCTCCTTCTGGGCTTCTCTCAGGTGTCTGCAGGAAACTAGGGAAATAGCTCTAGTTTTCCAGCTAGTGCTGGCTGCTATAGCCCTCAGTGGTCCTAACCCTGGGGAGATCCCACTCACCCTACACTCCTTGTCATGTGGCCAGTTCCTCCTGTGTCTGTCATTTCTTTTCATTCATGTACATTCTTTGCACAAAGTGATGGGTTTCTAGTGACATTTGCACTCTGTCAAGCCATGATGCTCCTGGCCATGATCACTGTCATCACCCATCCCTGGCCCAATTCCCAAGAGTCCCTGCCATTCTTAGTTTGAGTTTTATTGCTATGGTAAAACACTGTGATCAAAAACAAGTTAAGGGAGGAACCTTGATCTTAGAGGTTACAGTTCATCATCAAAAATGCCAGGGCAGGAGTTCAAATCAGTTTCTGGAGGCAGGAACAGAAGCAGAAGCCCAGAATGAAAGCTTCTTATGGATTGCTCCTCAGAGCGCACTCAGGCTGCTGTTTTATCTAGCCCAGGACCATGTAGGAATGTCAGTGCCCACAGTGGGCTGAGCCCTTACACAGCAACCATTAACCAAGAAAAGGAGGTCTCACAACCTTGTCCTAAGGTCAGTCTGAAGGATGGAGGCACTCCTCATTTGAGGTTCCTTCTTCACCGATATACTAGGTTTGTGCCAAGTTGGTAAAAGACTAACTAGCACTCTTTCCTTCCCTCAAATAGTCCTTCTTTCACTTCAGTGTCATAGAATAAGACCTCACAACCCTCTGATCAGATCACCCAACTCTCTTAATCATAATAACACTTCTCCACAACGGTCAAAGGAAACACTGGCATGACTGTCACAAGGCTCATCAATATACGGCCTATTACTTCATTGATAAAACAGGTGTTGCCTGCATGCATCAGCACCATCTTCTGTAACTCCCTATAGCACACCCTACATGCTACAACTTTACACAGAAGTGTGCAACCCTGAAGAATGTTCTATTACAAAATCCCCGTTATATCACATAAATTAGTTTACATGTTAATTGTTTTTTTATAATTTATATAATATGTGATGTACTGGCTAGCTTGATGTCAACTTGACACAAGCTAAGAGTTATCTGAAAGGAGGGAAACTCAATTGAGACAAACCCTCTACAAGATCTAGATGTAAGGCATTTTCTTAATTAGAGATTGATGAAGAAGAGCCAAGCTCATTATGAGTAGCGCCATCACTGGGCTTATGGTCTTAGTTTCTATAAGAAAGCATGCTGAGAAAGCTATCATGATCAAACTAGTAAACAGAACTCTTCCATGGCCTTTGCACAAGGTTCTGCCTCCAGGTTCCTGCCCTGGTTGAGTTCTCATCTTAACTTCCTTCAATGATAGAATATGGATGTGTAAGCATAAGCCAAAGAAACTTTTTCCACCCCAAGTTTCTTTTGTCCATGGTGTTTCATCACAACAATAGAAACCCTAATTAGGACAAATTTTGTACCATATTGTTGGGTATTACTGTGTCAGGCATGACTATGTTGTTTTGGGGAGGACTTCAGAACTTTGGACTAGAAAAGCCATTGGGTTTTGAGAGTTCAGTGAGCTGTTCTGTAGGAGCTTGGAAGATAGGAAAATTGAAAGTAAGACAGATGATGAAACCTGGCTTGTGATGTTTCAGAGGGAAACAAAGGCCATTTGTGTGAAGAGTCTGTGGTATCTGGTTAGATGGAGCTGAAGAATCAGTTATTAACAAGAGACTAGTGCCATTAAAGTAAAACCTTTGCTTTGCTGAGACAATAAGTTTATTCCACAGAACTTCCAAGAAGTTTTAAGAACTGAAAGACAGAAGATGTAGCTCCCAGGTACATCCAGAGAAATGAAATCAAGCTCCTAGCCATTGGCACTCCCACACAAAATCATTACAGTATTTTTAACATAGGATATGGAAAATGTTTATATTTTCCAACAATAGATGGTTGATAAAACTATACAGCCTAAACATGAGCTGAACAAAGACAACAATAAGACATGCTAAAACATGGGAAAGCCCACAAGGCCTCAACCCTACACAAATACATACTGACAACTAAGAGATGCAGAGAGTGGGAGAAATTGTCTTCTTTAGGGAAGAGCACAGCAATTGGATACCCAATACCAACTAGTTAGCCTAAAAGCATACATACAAGTAACATTACACATTTTGAGCAAGCTATATCTGAAAATCTATATGTATATACATATTCATGTATGCATATAACAGAAATGGGTGAAAAAAAGAAGTCATTGATTTGGGAGAGAGCAACGAGAGAGATTAAAAAATATAAGAAGTTAAAAGAAATCTGCTGTCACACAAGTTGGAAAGCTGTTCAGTTTTAAAAGAAAACATTACAATCTGCAACAGCATGACTGAACACTGGGATTTATACAGAGTTCAGTAAATGAGAGAGAAGTGACCCAGTCCACCATCTACCGTGTGCCCAGAGGCTCATTACCCTCTGTGCCCCATAGCCTCTAGCTGCCATGGCAGATGTGATACCACACTATGTGGAAACCCGGATTGCTTTCATATCTCAGGAGAGCCTCTATGGAGGAGGTAACAGTTGTCCTTTGCCCATTATGGAACTATTGGAAGGATGTGGTGGTTTGAATATTCTTGGCCCACGGAAGTGCTACTATTAGGAGGTGTGATCTTGTTGGAATAGGTGTGGCCTTGTTGGAGAAAGTGTGTTACTGTGGGGGTGGGCTCTGAGATTCTATACTCAAGTTCTTCCCAGTGCAGAAGAGTGAGTCTTCACCTGGCTGCCTTCTGATCAAGATGTAGAACTCTTAGCTCCTTCTCCAGCACCATGTCTGCTTGGATGTTGCTATGCTTCCCACCATGATGGTAATGGACTGAATCTCTGAAACTGTAAGCCAGCCCCAGTTAACTGTTGTCCCTTATAAGAGTCGACTTGGTCATGGTGTCTCTTCACAGCAGTCGAACCCTAACTAAATCAAGGAACTAATGGGACAGAAGGGGTGTGAGGGAAGGGACTCCTGAGTCATGGGGCAGAGCTCACCTGGCACAAGGGCATTGCAGAGCTAGGCATTTTATATGGCTCCACACCAGGCAAAGTCACCCAATGACTGATAGGGAAAGACAGGCATGGGTTGGATAGTTGGCAGTCATGTCAGGACCTTGCTCTGTTGGCAATTTGGGTGCCTTAGAAGATGACATGGGAACAGGAATGTAACTGGCTTTCTGCCCGGGTCAGACAAGTCAGTAAACAAGGTGTGGATGATGATACGTAACTGTCATAGCTTGGCATCAACTCTTGGGTGATGTTGCCCCGACTCCTGGAGTGACACCTTCTTTAGTTTGTACCCCAGTTCTAAAACAGAGAGCAACAGGAGGAGTTAGACATGAAAACTGACTATGTCTGATAATGACTAAACAGTACACTAAGTGTCCACCTAGGTGTACCCAGAAGCTAGGCAGCTCCTAATGTCCCACATCATAATTTATGTTATGCAACATGGCTTCTGGGGTGGGGTGTCTCTCATGGGCCATGTCACATCTGTGAGCTCTCTGCTCACACATGGGCTTGTAGATATTCTCTCCAGCTAATGATCTGAGTGCTTAGATTTTAATGACAAGTTGGACTAAGTATTTTATGATGGTGACAGCCCCTGTCGAATCTCCCTCCAGGACATGGTGACAAGTGCTGGGGGCAGGTTCTTTGCCAGGGGCAGGTATTCACTCTAACAGTGTGCCTAGGGAAGACAGATTTGGAGAAAGTAAGTACAGCCATGTATCCATAGTTCTATGGAACCCAGAACTCTGTGCTGCCTTTCTGAGGTGCAGCCCAGAGATGCTCATCAGAATCACCCACAGGAGACACTGGGTGTGCTATCTGCTCTCTAGAGACTTATGTGTTGACAACTCTCACAATCACTCAATTAAATGCTTTGAGTTTCTTCCTTGACAACCTGGGAGAGTTATTTGCAATACATTGTGGGTCTCTGTCCTCTTCTTCCAGTGGCCCAGGCTGTCTATGGCTAACTTGTTCTTCCTATAAACCAGTCATGTTCATTCCACTACATATGGCTTGCAGACTTCTAACAACAGATGCTCACAAGGTCTGCCTGTGATTGGGCTTCAATGAGACTTTTTCTTCTGTTCTCAGGTGAACAAAATCCCAAGAGCTTTGAGACCCAAGATGCTGAGATGGTGCCCATGCTCCTGTGTTCCCAGGGCCCCACAAGTGTGGATGGGTGTATAGGCATACATTTTTTGCAATCTACTTTAATAAGGGTTCAATCTCTCTTCCTGCACACCACCCAGCAGAGGTAGTGGAAGAGAAAAGTTATTAGGATATTGTGGGAAGTTGGATCTGTTCAGCAATAGTTGTTTTGGGAGCAAGCTTGATCTTTGGCAGCAGTTCAGTCCCGTAGCAAACACCAAATATGACTCATCAGCTGCAGATGAGCCATCTAGGTAGGCAGACAGCACACACAAACTGGCAGCTTCAGTCCAGTACTTTTGGCAAGCAGACAGGCCTGAAAAGTGGCAGGCTTCCACGGGAACCTTAGGAGCAGTTCTTGTGTGAGTTTCTCTCAATGGCTCCATTACCACAAGTTGAGTTCAACAATGCTATGTAAAGCATGTGTGTAGTTAGGGAAGAATAGCAAGGCGGAGCAAGCCAAACCAATGCTCAGTGCTCATCTCCCACTGTCTGTGGGGTCATATTTACACTTCTTCATCAAGCATCCTTTCACGTGTTTGATGTATCAAAACATCCGTTCACCTGTGTCTGCTTCAGGAAAACATTCTTTCACATGTTTACTTTAGCAAGACATCCTTTCACCTGTGTGCCCCAGCATTTGACATAACTAACTTTCCAAAGGAACTAGAAGATTCCACTTCATGGATGGAGGCTAGAGTATATGTGTTCCAGCTACTTCTGGCTGCAAAAGAAATCACCTCTAAACCTAGGTCATAGGCAGCTTTGCTACACTTGTAGACACAGTCTGTTGTAGGTCAGGAGTTTAGAAGGCACACAGATGAAACCTAGTGGAGCTGATGTAGAGACTGACTTGGGTACCTGGGGCACCCCCCAAAAGGCACAGGGAACATACTGTTAGGCTACAGGTGAATTCAACAAGTAAGAGAGCAAACATTGATCTTACTTCTACTATTGTCACATGCAGTTCTGACTCATCAGTGATTCAGTGCTTGCCATCAGACATCTTTTCAGAGTGAGGTGTCTCTGATAAACTCATACATATCTGCATAGCCTCAGCATCTATCTGCTCTAGATGTAACATAGTTCAATTGCTCCAGCAACACTGTGGGTCGTAGTCTGGGAGTGTCTGAGTCCTCTACTCAAGGCCATTTATGTGTGGCATCCCAGTGTCAGCTGGGTAGAAAGCCCTCACGGCAGTCTAGCATCATTGACTGTGGGGCTGGGTTCTTGGCTGATGTGCTACTGTCTTCCAGAGACCAATCTTGTATACAGAGGATGCTCTTGAGTGTGGACCAGCTGTGCCCATCGTAGCATCTCTAAAAATGGACCTTACCATCAGAGAGCTTGCTAAGGTATTGGGGTATCTGACCTCTCCTGCTGTTGAACAGAGAAAATAGACTTTTAAAGGGCTTGTGGAACAGGTAAGATCCATTCAGATAATCTCCCTGCCCTAAGGGGTACAACATATAACATTCCAAGCCTCAGAACTTAAACCCACTAAAGCAACAGTTCTGTGCTGTGGAAGTAATACTGGCAGCCACCCTCGGAGATTCTGCCCAGAACATTTCTCATCTACTCCCACTTCAGAATCTACAACAGACTTATCCACTGTAGGCCAGATTCAAAGTCCCAAACCCTGGGATGTCTGTCACCTAAACCCCTTGGTCACCACTCGTTTTCCTTCGTGGATCAGTGAAACCAAGCAAGGCAAGCATTTGCTATCCTTAGAAGCAAACCAAAACGAATTTACTTCTTTGTTTTATTTTTACCTGCTTCAGGAACTGTTTAAAGGCCTTCTTAGATGATCCATTGAGGGTACTCAATGGACCATCTCTTCTTACCCAGATGGAAGATGGGAATAACAAGGTAATTGGTTTTGTCTGCTCTCAGCTGCCCTTTCTCCTGTGGGTTGTCTTCATCTCCCCACTTGGAGACCAATCTCAATATCTCTGCACAGTTCCCCCAAAGTCATGGCAGCCTCCTCTCTCTTCTCTTTGTTTCTGTTGTTGTGTCCTCCCTTTGAGATGCAGCGATGTAGATTCTGTGTTTAGTTGATCATGTGCCAGGTCTTCCTGGTGAGGCCAAGTGCTGGCCTCTTGGCTACATTACCCACTGCAGCACTCTTCCTAGGTTGGAGGTGTTTGATGAGGTTCTAATCCCACCTTTACCCTTGTGTCCCTAAGCAAGTCAGCCGTGGGAAATTTCACTAACATGGGAAGATCCCTACAAATGAGACTTAGTGTCTTCATGCTGCTGGGGTTCCAAACTCCACTCAACATGTCCATTACACAGTTTTAAAAAGAATGTTCCTTTATGGATGTTGAATAAAATATTCACCACGCACAGGGTACTTAGACAGGAAGATTTGTTTTCCTGAGGAGCTCAATGAAGCTATGATTAAACAGGTTCAGCCTGTGGAGCTGGCAAAGCTTTTGAGAATAAACTGTAATTTTGCCATGGAGGTGAGTTTTCTCTTTATTCTTGATGGAGACTAAACACAGATTGTGAGTTAAGTGGAAACAGACTTCACACACGTCTCATGGAGCAGTGTGGAGAAATACTGTACGACCTAGAATGTGATTAAATTGTTCTTCCATCAAAAAACAAAACAAAACAAACAAAACAAACAAAACAAAACAAAAAACAAAACAAAACAAAAAGAGACTGAGGCGGCTTTTCTTAAAAATATTTAAATGTCCAGTCTGTTGCAGTCAGGACTCCTGGTGGGATTCTCCACTATGATGATTCTCAGCTTTGCATCTGATTTGCATTGCAAATGGAAAGTGTTAATTAAGCATAGCTCTGATACTACCTTGGTTTTAAGGTCAACACCTCCATGTTTGCAGCCTGTTCTGAACTTCCAGGCACTGGTAGTCAGGATTGAGTGATTTCACTTCAGCTGGAAGTGTTTCAGTGTGTGAAATCGGAAAGACTTCTTTTCTCATCTTTTCTGTGTAAGGATCTTGCTTTAGGTCATCTAACAGAGAAACCATTTTTCAAAGGTTTAATTTTAATTAGACTTTCTTCTCTGTACCAGAACAGGTTAGATCATTAACTCAAAAAGGTGATGCGATGAATTTGAGAGACAGCAAGGTGAGCTGTACATGAGCAGGTTTGGAGGAAGCAAAGAGATGGGGGAAATGATGACGAAACTACATTTTAACTTAATAAACAAAGTATTTTTAATTTTTCAAAATAAAAAAAGCTGTGTCTTTAATGACAGATTATGGATTCAAGCTGCAGGTTTGTTTTAAAATGTGACATTCTGGGTCGATTGCAGTAAGAATGCTAAAGTCCTAAGTATTGGGTCTGTTTCTAATGGCTGGGCATGATCAAAATACTGTACTTTTCAAATGCTTTTGTCCTGAAATAAGAATAAATGTGTGCATGAGAACATTTTGTGGACTTGTTCTTAGAAAGCTTGAGTAAATAGCCTGTGGCAGGCTGCTGAGCTAACTGATGTGTGTTTTGCCTTCTAGGAAGTTTCCAATGGCTCTGTTTCTCAGGATCAGTCTCCATGAGAGCCCCAGGCTGTGCATAAGCTTTCTGTGTCCTTAGTTCCAAACAGGGCAGGTATCTTGGGGCCAGCTCGCAGTAGCACAATACCTCACTCACAGTGGAGCATTGCCACACTGTACCTGGAGCACTACACCTCACAGCTTTGGAGCACTGCCTCACTGTAGAGCACTACACCTCACAGCTTTGGAGCACTGCCTCACTGTAGAGCACTACACCTCACAGCTTTGGAGCACTGCCTCACTGTAGAGCACTATACCTCACAACTTTGGAGCACTGTCACACTGTACCTGGAACACTACAGCTCACAGCTTTTGGAGCATTGCAGCACTGTACCTCAGGGAGCAGAGTCTTTTCTTCTGATCTCAGGATCTCTCAGTGCCTGGAGAGTAATTTTGTCTTTTAGACCTAGGTAGAAGGTAGCTTTAAGGAGGGACCTCAGAGCATGGTTCCCACAGTTCCTGGTCTCTCCATTTGTATGGTACCAGGTTCTCTCCAGTGGCCTTTCAAATACTGGGCCAGGAGACCTTTGGGCTACTGAAAATGGTAGGAGAGGAATCCCCAGCAGCAGCAGAGTGAGTTAGATGGCATCCTCAAGTGTCATTTCTCTGAGCCACTGAAAAGTCCCCACTCTGGCACAGTAACACCTTGGCAGTCCTCTCAATTCATCTGACCAAGGGTTCCCCAGAAACACAATAAATGCACCACTCGGTGACTTTTCTTGACTTTGAAGTGCTGTGTGAGTCTGTGTCAGTCTGGGGACTGGGCTGGGTAGTTTTATAAGAACTCAACACAAGCTAGAGTTGTTTTGATAGAGAGAATATCAATTGAGAAAATGTTCCCCCTCCAGATTGCTCTGTGGACAAACCTGTGGGGACATTTTCTTGGTTGATAATTGATACAGAAGGGTCCAGCTCACTGTGGACAATGCCAGCCTTGGGCCAGTGGTCCTGGGTGCTATATGAAATCAGGCTGAGCAAGCTATGAGGAGCAAGCCAGTAAGCAGTGTTTCTCCATGGCTTCTGATTCAGTTCAGGCTTCCAGGTCCCGGCAGCTGCTGTTGCTCGGACTCCCCTCAGTGATGGTGTGACCTGAGAGTGAATGCTGAAACAAAACTTTTCCTCCTCCATGTTTCTGGCCATGATGTTTATCACCACAACAGAAATGTAACTAAGACTGTGAGTCTATGCCAGGCAAGCTGGAGAAGGAGGAAGCAAAAGTAAATTTCTCTCCAGCTTATTTTCACTCCTGTCTCAGACACCCAGGTTAGGGCCTTTGCCTTCCCATGCATGCAGCTCCGTTGCTTTCCCTGAGGCCTCAGAGATCTCCATCTTCACATTTAGTTTCCAAATGATTCAAGGAAGCAGGGAAGAAGAACCAGACTGGGTCAGCCTAGTGCTGCCAAAGCATGACCCACAAAACTCCGGGCCAGCTTGAGGCCCATTTACATATCTTTGTAAGCCCATGCATTTGTGAATGCACAGCCTGCTTGTCAATCTATTGACATGAAACACATACTGTTCACTTACATGTTCACACATGTGAAGTGGAAACTTCTAGTTTCTTTGGAAAGACAATTATGTCAAATGATGTCTTGCTGGGGCACATGGGTGAAAGGTTGTCTTACTAAAGTAGACACAGGAAAGAATGTTTTTGTGAAGCAGACGCAGGTGAAAGGACATTTTGATATAGCAGACACATGAAAGGACGTTTGATGAAGGAATATAAATATGACCCCACAGACAGTGGGAGATAAGCACTGAACATTGGTTTGGTTTGCTCCGCCTTGCTATTCTTCCCTAACTACACACATGTATTGGTTCACTTTACATAGCATTGTTGAACTCAACTTGAGGTAGTGCAGCCATTGAGAGAAACTTGCCTCAGAACTGCTCGTGAGGTTACTGTGGTAGCTTGCCACTTCCAGGGGCTCGCCTCAGGCCTGTTGGTGTTTGTGCCTGGTGTCTGCTTGATGCAAGGCCAGTTGGGGAGCCTGGTGGTTTCTTCAGGACTGAACTACAGCTGCTGGTTCATGCCTGGTGTCTGTCTGCCTAGTGGACTGGTCTGCAGCTGCTGAGTTATATTTGGTGTTTGCTATGAGACTGAACTGCTGCCAAAGAAGACTGAGCTCACCTCTGAAGAACTGTTACTGAACAGGTCCACTTCCCCTATATCCTAATAACTTTTCTTTTCCACTACCTCTGTGGGGTAGTAGGCAGGAGGAGAGGTTCAACCCTTATCAAAAGTACGTTGCAAAAAATTTATGCCTACATGCATGGATCCACTTCTATGCACAAACACATACAGGTGCATATAATTTATTATTTTAAACAGTCATTTAGTTAAAAGGTGGAAACAAAAGTGTACATGCCCAGGCTAAGGACATGGCTTAGCGTGTAGCTGAATTCAACCCCTGGGATCCACACAGGTCAGGGAAAGAAACAACTCTGAAAGTTGTTTCCTAACCATCATTGTACATAATAGCACAGGAGCCTTCTCTCAAATGAAGAAATCTAATTAAAATGTTTTAAAAATATCTGTGAATGTTCACAGAATTCCCCCACCAATGCTGTTAATTTTTTTACCATCCTTTTCTTGGCCATTCACAAAAACAAAACAAATACAAAAATATCCCTCCACCCCTCTTTAATCTGTGCAGGCAGAAGCTGCTCTTCTCCCACTCCTTCCTCTTCCTCATCAGCATGTTTGAGCTCGTTGCACACTGACACCTAAAATGTTTCCTCTGCTTCTATGTAGCTGCATAGTGTTCCTCTGGGTGGCAAGGATTAAGCAAGTAATTGTTAATCCAGCCACTGCTCATGAGCACTTGAATGATTGCAATAAAATATTTTTAATATATAAACAATGATGTTAATTAAAAACGTTTTAAACATCAGAAGCAAGAATCTTATTTATAAATATTTAAATAATGAATGCCTTATTTGCTTAAAGAATGGATGTAGTTCTCTAATGAAACATCATGATGATATCAGCACTAGCAGATCCCAGTGAGTCTTACCAAGGACTCCATGAGAGTGGTGGCAGACATCAAGCCCTTGCCTGAGTCGGTAAAGTCTGGAGGTCCAGCCTCTTTTTCACAGGAACCTTGTAGAGTGAGCGATAGCTCTCAATGTCTGTGTCTGTAGGCAAACACGGCTCAAGGATGCTTCTTTTCATTTCCCCTTTTGCCATGTTGTGGCTGGGGTGTCAGACACCCCCAAAGACCTACGTATTAAAGAGCTGGTATTAAGAGACAGTTTTGGCAGGTGGTGGAATTGTTAAGAGACAAGGCCATTGGGGAATCTTCTCTCACTGGGCAACTGGTGTTCAAGGGGACTGTGGAAGGCTGGCCCCTTCTTTCTCTCCCTTGCTCTTGGTTATGGTCTGAGCTTTCTCCTCTGCTGCTTACTCCCATCATGCTGTGCTACCTCACACAAAACCAAGTGACTTTGGGCTGAGTCCTCTAACATGCTGACTTCCATGCTCCTTCCCTCTCTGTGGCTGATGGTCTTGGGTGCTCAAGGTAAGAGAAAGCCATCTTCATGCTTAACACCCCTACACTTCATGTCACACATGGTGCATACATCACAACCACCACATATTATAGACAAAGCATAAATAACATACCATACTGAGTATCACATACCACATCATGCCACAGACATGCTCTATACACTATACTGTGCATGTATTCCACTGAGAAGACTCGGCTGATTCCATGACAGGCTTCAAATTGGCAGTTAAGGAGACTAGGCCTAAATCTCTGTTTTTAAGAATTGGTCAATTCCAGGTAAGTCCAGGCCTCAGAAGCTGCTCCACCACGTGGCCTGAAGCAAGGATAATGGGTCAGCAACAGTTTCCAGACCTCCCCAGCAAGTTTCCAGCCCCCACCCCAGCAAAGGAATGTCCGTAGAGATACACATGGAATGTCTGTAGAGATGAACCCAACAGATTAACATAGAGGTCACCTATCCCAAAATTCCCTAATGTGCTTTAAATCAGGCCTGCAAGCTCACTTGGTTGTCTCTCTATCTTGGTAATGGGGAGAACCCAGTATGCTGGATTTCTGCAGAATAAAACACTCTTTGTGTTTACATACTATTTGAGTCTGGGGTGTCATTCTTTGGTGAATCATGGACCCTTACACCACACAGTACACCATATACACATACTATATCATACATGCATAGAATAACATGCACATGGACCACATCATGCCCGGTTACAGATAATAACCTGTCACTCTTGCCTCTTTCCCATCCCTAGCTCTCCTGCCATTTACACACACACACACATACACACACACACACACACACACACACACACACACACACACACACACACACACACACATACACACACACACACATACACACACACACACACCAAGTTACATATGTACAACATTGCACAGATCCATGCAGCACCCAAACACTGTACACATACGTAAGTCACTTTTGAAATTGTAAGTATGACTGGCTACAGAGCTTGACAACCTCTGATGTTTTTGCTCTGTCCAGAGCATCCCTTCCCATTTATCCCATTGTATAAAAACTGTTCCCATCACTGCTAAAGCTCATGCATGCCTGCAGTGTGCCTGCTGCTGGCCACTGGAAGCACCCTCCCCTAGAGTCCTTGCTCATCATGGACTTAGGGTGTATTTGGTGCTCTCTTCCTTAGCCAGGCTTTGGAATGCTACAGAAACATGAGTTTCCTTTGCCTGGCAGGGCTCTCTTCCTCCCAACTGTCCTCTCTACAGAGTCATGGGTCCAGTGTCTTGTGCTCTGGGTAAATTGGCACACATTTGGTCAGGATCTTTGCCTGGCTCCCAGGTAGGAGGGAAAGGCTAAGGATGAAAGAGCATCATGCAGCATCTTGGCCTGGGACACCCATGCTTCTCAAAGCAGGTGCCAGAACCAGACATACAGCTTCTACAAGAGACCAGAGGAGGGGCTAATGGGGTCCTCTGTGTTTGTAGAGAAAAGCCACCTATCCAACAGTGGCCTGATGTTCTTACACTCAGGAAGATCTGAGCTGAGGGGTAGAGGGTGGGCAGATCTTCCTAAGGCTTAAGAAACGTTCTTAGAGCCCATAACAGAGTCTGGTGTCAGTGTCTCTTTAGGGAGTCACTTTTAATCACTCCATTTGGCATCAGCAATGTGGCTGCCTAATGTTTACATTAAGAGGTATCCAGTAAGCCTTTACTTCAGAAGCAAGTGGGAACTGGAAGCCTTCAGCACCAGCGGATCTGAATGCTGATGTGCCCCTTCTGCGCTCTGGGGCGGTGCGAGGTGTTGATCATGGCTTCTCACTGATAAGCAAAGTACTTGCAGAGTGTGAAGACTCTGCATGTGCATGCAGGATAACTCTAATCTGCACCCTGCCCAGCCTCCCGCATTTGCATGGACAAGCAGCCTGGCTGCTAAGCTCTCTATTAGAGCTGCAAAGGGCTCCCCTCATTTGAATAAGGCCTCTTTGGCACACAGAAAAGACGGAAAAGGTGCAGTGAGCAGGAACCTCCTGGAATTAGGGTGACATTTGGAAGCAGGGGCCTTAAATGTTTGCTTTTTGTCATGTTAAATTCTTGAGTATTTTTAAATCTATTGTAACTGTCAGTTGCATTAAACGTTTTTATTCTTATTTATTTTTTATAGAGCAAATGGCAGCAGACTAGAGTGCCAGGAGTCCATTATTATGGCTATCTGCATCATGGGAAACTTCCAGCAGACTGTTTGATGCAATGTAGAAATACATTTGAATATAGGATTAGACTCATAATGTAGAAAGCAGTCAGAGATCAAAAGAGCTGGCTGGGAATTCGGGCAAGCAAGAACTGTCTGCAGTTTTGCAGCCAAGTGAAGGGCCTCCCAGTGTTCCAAGCGTCTTGTTGGCTTGCAGTGTGGAGCCAGTGGCCATGGCCAACGTGGCAGCACCATCTTATTCTTACATGGAGGGGGCAATGGGCTTGAAAGTGTGCCTTGAAGAGGCTCCTGAGCTTTACAGGGATTTGGCACAACTATATCTTCAAGAGGGTGGATCCACCTTGGATTCTGTCGTGCCACTTTTAAGTGCCACTAAGATTGGTAGGTCAGATTTTAGTTCTTGGAGTGTATTTTAGTATTGGAAGTACAAACAGGAGACCTGAACTCCAAACCACTGAGACAGAGGAGGTCTTTGCTATGAAGCTGCTGCTCATACCTGTCTTAGGGACATGGATCTGACCCTTGTTAGATGACTTTTAATAGGATCTTCTAAGTGTTCTCAATACGCCTCCACCCATGTTGTAGTAATAGCACACATGTAGTGTTTGGGGTGGTAAGTGGCAGATGTTTCCAGGAACTTTGCCATGGATCTGGGATTAGGACACATTCCTTTTCATCCCGATACTAACTTTGGCACTTGCCCGTCTGAGATGTTAATTCTCTCTTCCTTCGATTTTGACATTTAATTCAAGAGAGAATTCTAAAGTCTGGGCTTAAATTAAGAAATGTCACTTATCATTATTTAGTCAATATTTAGAATTGTTCTCCACACATAACATCTTATTAATAACCCTCTACAATCCAGTAGTGCCCAATATGAGTCCTGAGGGCTACCTGCATCCTAGGATAGATGTGATTGCTGCCCAACATGATTATACACACCAACATCCTGTTTCAGTGCCCATGTGAGCAAGTGTGTCACCGATCATTGCACATTCTCTTGGGTTTTTTTGCTTTTGTTTTTATGGATTTGAAACGTCTTTTCTGATGATGAGATTTTAAGCACATCCCGAAAATACAAAAATGTGTAACTGTCAGTTAATCACTATGACAACTGGATGAAGCCATTGTTAGGCTCAAACCTGTAGGAAAGAAATAGAAGGGAAGAGAAAAGGCCTACAGCCATGCTAAATTGAAGACATCAGTGGGCAATCCCAGCAAGAGGTACTGTACTGGCTGAAGCATCCTTAAAGTCAAGCCAGCTTTGCTTGTATCAGGTTTCCATTCTCTATGTGTGTCTGAACCTGCAACAGTCCACACAGGAGGCACTTGTGTTACTTTCTTGCAGAAGTCTGAATGCCTTTGAACTTTGCATTTTCATTTTTTCCCATTTTGCTTCTCTTTTCCTTATTTCCTGTCTCACCATTGGCTTTGCACTAGACTCCTACCTTCCTGAAGAATATGCACATCCATTCAACTGACTGCTAGAGCATGGGGTCTTTGGGGACCCATGCACCCCCCATAGTCCACAGCTGTGCCTGTCATGTGCTGTATTTCTGTGTCTCGCTGCCAACCTGTGAACATGTCCGGACTGTGATATCCCTGCTGTTGCTGGAAAACAACAAGAAAGAGATTTGTGGATCCTGAGCTTCCCAGAATCCCTTGACCATCATAAAGTTTTCAAAACGGTATTGGATGAGGACTTTTGGTTGATACTGTCCAGAAACTGAAGGCGTGAAAGATGTATGTGGTTCCTTGTCTGGCCATCCAGGCCTGCTGCTGGCACTGAAGGAGACTAGACAGCTGTCTCAGCAACTTTTCCTGGAGTTGTTCATGACCTAAGAAATAGGATCGAAGGCCTACATGAGAGTGAGACTCTGTCCTCCAGCATTTGTGCAATGTTTCTTGTCAGAAAATCCTCAGTGCTGAACTTCTGCTCCCATCCTACCTGCTTGCTGTTCCTATTCTTACAACTGAGCCTTTCCACAGAGTCTGGACTCCCCTCAGGGCCATAAACCTATCATTCAGCCTCTCTCAGAAGCCATTTGCTTTATCAATAAATAAATAAATAAAAAATAAAAATAAGCTTCCGTTTTCCATCTGTGGCAGGAGACCTCTGCCTGGGCCACCAGGGCACCATAGCCAAATAACGCTGGGAGAAATCTAGTCTCCCAGGAGTGTGGAAAAGCCAGTGAGAGGAGGTAAGAGGAGCAACACTGCTCAGCGGGACACACCCAGAATCCTTGGGACACAGGGACTGAGGAACAGCAGAGGAAGGAGCCTTCTGGTTTCCATCTATGGATGGAGATCTCTGCCTGGGCCACCAGGGCTCCATAACCAAATAGTGCCAGGAGAAAGCTAGACTCCTAAGAGTGTGGGCAAGCCTGTATGCTCAGAGGGACCCACCTGGAATCCCCAGGATACAGGGACTGAGGAGTGGTTTTCTCGTTTCTTTCTGTGGCCGGGGAGCAGATCCTGTGACACAGGGCTCCATACTAAAATAGTGCCAGGAGAGAGCTGGTATCCCAGGAGTGCCTACACACCTTCAAGCACAGGCAAGACCACTACTTCTATTCAAATTCACTGGATCAAGAGGAACCCTTGCAGAGCCATCAGGACACAGGAACCAAGGGACAGCTGGGGACAAGATCTTTCTGGTTTATGTCTGCACCTCAGAGCTAACCCTGTATCACAGCTCTCCAAACCCAAATTCCTCTCAGAGAGAACTGGTCTTCAAGGAGTATTGACACAGAGGCTTGCAGGAAGGAGAAGCCACAGTCAGAGAGAGTAAGACCAACTAACACCAGAGATAAACAGATGGCGAAAGGCAAGGGCAAGAACATAAGGAACAGAAACCAATGCTACTTGGCAGCATCAGAAACCAGCTCTCCCACCACAGCAAGCCCTGCATACTCCAACACACCAGAAAAGCAAGACTCAGATTTAAAATTACATCTCATGATAATGATAGAAGATTTTAAGAAGGAAATAAATAACTCCCTTAAAGAAATACAAGAGAACACAGGTAAACAACTAGAAACCCTTAAAGAGGAAAGACAAAAATCCCTTAAAGAATTACAGGGAAACACAATCAAATAGATGAAGGAAATGAACAAAACCATCCAGGAACTAAAAATAGAAATAGAAACAATAAAGAAATCACAAAGGGAGACAACTCTGGAGTTAGAAAACCAAGGAAAGAGATCAAGGGTCATAGATGCAAGCATCACCAACAGAATACAAGAGATAGAAGAGAGAATCTCAGGTGCAGAAGATACCATAGAAAACATTGACATAACAGTCAAAGAAAACGCAAAATGCAAAAAGCTCCTAACCCAAAACATCCATGAAATCC
>CM052716.1:1890518-1920371 GCA_028551405.1 Uromys caudimaculatus
ATTCTGAACATCTATGCTCCAAATGCAAGGGCACCCACATTCATAAAAGAAACTTTACTAAAGCTCAAAGCACACATTGCACCTCACACAATAATAGTAGGAGACTTCAACACCCCATTATCATCAATGGACAGATCTTGGAAACATAAACTAAACAGAACACAATAAAACTAACAGATATTATGAACCAACTGGATTTAACAGATATCTATAGAACATTTCATCCTAAATTAAAAGAATATACCTTCTTCTCAGCACCTCATAGTACCTTTTCCAAAATTGACCATATAATCGGTCACAAAACAAACCTCAACAGATATAAGAAGATTGAAATAATTCCATGCCTCCTATCAGATCACCACGGATTAAGGCTGGTCTTCCATGGCAACAATAACAACAAAAAGTCCACATACACATGGAAGCTGAACAATGCTCTACTCAATGATAACTTGGTCAAGGAAGAAATAAAGAAAGAAATTAAGGACTTCCTACAATTTAATGAAAATGAAAGTACAACATACCCAAACCTATGGGACACAATGAAAGCTGTGGTAAAAGGAAAATTCATAGCTATGAGTGCCTCCAAAAAGAAACTGGAGCATACACTAGTAGCTTAACAGCACACCTGAAAGCTCTAGAACAAAAAGAAGCTAATGCACCCAAGAGGAGTAGAAGGCAGGAAATAATCAAACTCAGGGCTGAAATCAACCAAGTAGAAACAAAAAGAACTATACAAAGAATCAACAAAACCAGGAGTTGGTTCTTCGAGAAAATCAACAAGATAGATAAACCCTTAGCCAAACCAACCAGAGGGCACAGAGATAGTATCCAAATTAACAAAATTAGAAATGAAAAGGGAGACATAACAACATATTCTGAGGAAATTCAAAAAATTATCAGATCCTAGTACAAAAGCCTATACTCAACAAAACTGAAAAATCTTGATGAAATGGACAAGTTTCTAGACAGATACCAAATACCAAAGTTAAGTAAGGATCAGATAAACCATCTAAACAGTCCCATAATGCCTAAAGAAATAGAAGCAGTCATTAAAAGTCTCCCAACCAAAAAAAGCCCAGGACCAGATGGGTTTAGTGCAGAATTCTATCAGACCTTCAAAGAAGACCTAATACCAATACACTTCAATCTATTCCACAAAATAAAAACAGAAGGAACACTACCAGTTCATTCTATGAGACCACATTTACACTGATACCAAAACATCACAAAGACCCAACAAAGAAAGAAAACTTCAGACCAATTTCCCTTATGAATATTGATGCAAAAATACTCAATAAAATTCTTGCAAACTGAATCCAAGAACACATCAAAACGATCACTCAACATGATCAACTAGGCTTTATCCCGGGGATGCAGGGATGGTTCAATACCCGGAAATCCATCAATATAATCCACTATGTAAACAAACTCAAAGAAAAAAATCACATGGTCACTTCATTAGATGCTGAAAAAGCATTTGACAAAATTCAACATCCCTTCATGATGAAAGTCTTGAAAAGATCAGGAATTCAAGGCCCATACCTAAACATAGTAAAACAATATACAGCAAACCAGTAGCCAATATCAAACTAAATGGAGAGAAACTCTAAGCAATCCCACTAAAATCAGGGACTAGACAAGGCTGCCCTCTCTCTCCCTATCTATTCAATATAGTAATTGAAAGTTCTAGCTAGAGCAATTAGACAACAAAAGGATGTCAAAGCGATACAAATTGGAAAGGAAGAAATCAAAATATCACTATTTGCAGATGATATGATTGTATACTTAAGTGACCCAAAAAACTCCACCAGAGAACTGCTACAGCTGATAAACAACTTGGTCGGATATAAAATTAACTCAAACAAATCAGTAGCCTTCCTATACTTGAAGGATGAACAGGCTGAGAAAGAAATTAGGGAAATGACACCCTTCACAATCGTTACAAACAATATAAAGTATCTTGGTGTGATTATAACTAAACAAGTGAAAGATCTGTATGACAAGAACTTCAAGTCTCTGAAGAAAGAAATCGAAGAAGACCTCAGAAGATGGAAAGATCTCCCATGCTCGTGGATTGTCAGGATTAATATAGTAAAAATGGCCATCCTGCAGGAAAGCAATGTACAGATCCAATGCAATCCCCACCAAAATTCCAACTCAATTCTTCATTGAATTAGAAAGAGCAATTCTCAAATTCATTTGGAATAACAAAAAACCCAGGATAGCAAAAACTATTCTCAACAACAAAAGAACTTCTGGGGAATCAGCATACCTGACCTCAAGCTGTACTACAGAGCAGTAGTGATAAAAACTGCATGGTATTGGTACCGGTGACAGGCAGGTAGATCCGTTGGATAGAATTGAAGACCCAGAAATGAACCCATACACCTACGGTCACTTGATTTTCAACAAAGGAGCTAAAACCATCAGTGTAAAAAAGACAGCATTTTCAACAAGTGGTGCTGGTTCAACTGGCAGGCTACATGTAGAAGAATGCGAATTGATCGATTCCTATCTCCCTGTACAACACTCAAGTTCAAGTGGATCAAGGACCTCCACATAAAACCAGATACACTGAATCTAATGGAAGAGAAATTGGGGAAAAGTCTCTAACACATGGGCACAGGGGAAAAGTTCCTGAACAGAACACCAGTGGCTTATGCTCTAAGATCAAGAATTGACAAATGGGACCTCATGAAATCGCAAAGCTTCTGTAAGGCAAAGGAAACGGTCAATAGGACAAAACGGCAACCAACAGATTGGGAAAAGATGTTTACCAATCCTCAGTCCGATAGAGGGCTAATATCTAATATATACAAAGAACTCAAGAAGTTAGCCTCCAGAGAACCAAATAACCCTATCAAAAAATGGGGAACAGAGCTAAACAGAGAATTCTCAAATGAGGAAATTTGTAGGACTGAGAAGCTCCTTAAGAAATGTTCAACATTCTTAGTCATCAGGGAAATGCAAATCAAAACAACCCTGAGATTCCATCTCACACCAGTCAGAATGGCCAAGATCAAAAACTCAGGTGACAGCAGATGCTGGAGAGGATGTGGAGAAAGAGGAACAATCCTCCATGGTGGGATTGCAAGCTGGTACAACCACTCTGGAAATCAGTATGGCGGACCCTCAGAAAATGGACATAATACTATCTGAGGACCCAGCTATTCCACTCCTGGGCATATACCCAGAAGATGCTCCAACATGTAATAAAGACACATGCTTCACTATATTCATAGCAGTCATATTTATAATAGCCAGAAGCTGGAAACAACCCAGATGTCCCTCATCAGAGGAATGGATACAGAAAATGTGGTACATTTACACAATGGAGTACTACTCAGCTATTAAAAACAATGACTTCATGAAATTAGCAGGCAAATGGATGGAATTTGGAAATATCATCCTGAGTGAGGTAATTCAGTCACAAAAGAATGAACATGGTATGTACTCACTGATAAGTGGATATTAGCCCAAACATTTGGAATACCCAAGTTTCACTTCACAGTAACTGCTGGACTGAGAGTGAGGTCCCAGATGGAGGAGTTGGAGAAGGGACTGAAAGGAGCTGAAGGAGTTTGCAGCCTCATGGAGGGAGCAACAATGTCAACTGGCCTGACCTCCTGATACTCCCGGAGTCTGGATCACCAACCAAAGAATACACAGGGAGGAACACATGGTTTGAACCACATACATGGCAGAGGAAGGCCTTATTAGCCATCAGGGGGAGGAGAGGCCCTTGGGTCTGAGGGTGTTAGATGCTGCAGTATAGGGGAATGCCAAGGAGGGAAGAGGAGAGAGAGTGAGTGAGTGAGTGGGTGGGTGGGTGGGTGGGTGAATACCCTCATAGAGGCAGGGGGAGGGGGAGGGGATATGGGGGCTCCAAAGGGGAGATCTGGAAAGGGGGAAACATTTGAAATGTAAATAAAGTATCAAAAATAAAAATAAAAAGGAGAGGAAAAAACTAATTCCAGAAACTTCAAAACACAAGAGAAGCTTACTTTATTAAAGGTAGAAAATAAGCCTTCAGTTAAAGGGACCCTAAGCCATGTGGAACAGACATGGTGAGGGCAGGGGTTGGCAGTTGCTTCTCGGAGCTCCCGAGCAGGCTCATAGTGGCCTCATGGGCTTCAGGTCAGCTTCTGAGTTACCTGCAAAGTGCCCAACTTCACCTATCTCTGGGTTTTCAAATCCCTCTATCTAGTTACATCATGCAGTTGCTGGGCCTGCAGGTACTGTGTGTCCTCACACACAGGGGGTACACAATATGATCTGCTTTTTGCTTACAAATGCATGGTGTTTTTATATATGTTGTACTGGAAACAAGGTGTTATCATCTCTCAAGTTTCCCGTCTTGGCTGAGATGGTCTCACAGCACGCTTAGTGCTGAATCCCGACATGCTTGTGTGCTGGATCAAACTGAACATTCTGTTTGTATGTATGTCGTTTTGATTGGTCTTAATGGTGTGGCCCGAGTATTCTAATTTTTGAAGTATATTTTGGAATAAGTTTTTGTAGACGTTTTGTTAAAATCCACCATGACTGTGGATTTGTGGACTTTGTTGCAGAAAGATAAATGGATTGATGTTTTTTAGCTGTAAACAATATCTTAAGATCATATTGATTTATGTGTCACACCATCTTTATGAGGTCACACCCTCACTCTGCACATGGCTTTTACTCAATAGAGCTAGAAAAGGTGCTCTGTACTCATTTCTATGATGTATTTTTATTCTATTTCTCTTTGTGTTTTTCATAGTCATATAATTGTTTTTCCTTAATCCAGTTGGATAGCCTTGGAGGTTTTAACATTTAAATAATGTTGTGGATGAGTATTCTGCACTTGTTATCACTTTTTATTCATTCCATCGCCCCTTCCGTTTCCTATTGTGTCCCTACTCATTCTCAAATTCATGACCTTTTTTATAACCACTATTGTTACATATATGTGTGCACGTGTACACAGACACACACACACACACACCCACACACACCACACTGCATCACTCACTCACAACTTACCGAGTTCAGTTGTTGTTAATGTAGGTGTAAGTGTTTACACTGACTACATGAGACTGCCATTAAAGAGTGTCTGTGTTGGAGGGAGCTCATTTCTGAAAACAATCCAGCAGGCACTGATTGTGAGTCGCTCTTCCAGGGCCTTGGGCAGCAATGGAGATACCTACTTTTATATAAAGTCAACCATGCACTGAGGGACAGTCTATTAGCATACCATCACTTGAACTTTATAAAGAATTTTGATGTTGCTGGATATAATATAGGAAGAATAATTTTACTTCTGTTTAAAAAATATGTTTATATGTAAATAGAAAGTAGAAAAAAATATAAAATACCCCAAAATCTACCTGAAAAATTTTGTTTAGTGTTCCAGACCATTTATGAAGATCTAAGAAGCATGTGCTGTGTCTGTGATGGGAAGACCCAATGTTATGAAGCAAACATGGATTTCAAAGTGCAAAAATAGAAATGCTCATTTTAACAGGCAAACAAATCTCTAGATTTGTTATTTTAAGTGGCAAAGGTTAAGACTGGGTGTACAAAATATGATATGGGCAAGAGAAAGAGCTCAAAGGCCCAAAGTGATAGTGGCCAATGGCGATGCTAATAGTAAAGGCAATAAATAAGACGGTGATGAGGATAAAGGAAATACAATGAAGGTGACATGTCGATGGTGACGCTGATGAGGATAATTACAAAACTGATGATGAAGATGAAGGAACGCAGGTCAGGGTGCAGAAAATTCACATCAGGGTTACAGACACGATGCCAATATGGTACTCATATATGACATTCTCGAAAATGTTAAAAATAAAATTTAAAAGTGTATAATACATTTTAAATGTTTCATATAGCTGTGAAATGGAAGTGAATCATTGCAAAATAATCAATCGAACAAACAAGCAAAAGAAAAGAAAAGAAAACAAAACCAACTAACCAAGTGGACATACAAACACCTCACAGTATCAGAGCACAGCCCCATGAAAGAAAGAACTGAAAAGATCGACCCTAAACTAATCTAACAGTCACAGAGCAGTATTGTTGGGGGAGAAGGTAGTCAAGATTTTGGAAAGCGATGAACTAGAATCTCAGGTGTTTGGAGCTGACCTGTGTAATTTTGAAATCTACTGAGATGTACTTATCTGTTTTGTGTGTGTGTGCGCGTGCACGAGTGCTCGCACATGTACATGTGTGTGCATTTGTGGGCATGTTTGTTTGCATGCACATGAGTGTGTGTGTATGTATGAGCATATGTGCACATGCATGTGTATGTCCACATGTGTGACCATGTGCAGGTATGTGTATTCATGTTTACATGTATATATGTATGCATGTGCAGATGTATGTATGCATATGTGTGTATGCATGTGTGTGTGCAGGTGTGTATGTATGTATGTGTGTGGAATATATGTATGTTATAAAATATGTAGCACGCACATTTATAAAGAGGCATGGAATTGTAGCTCAGTTGTTAAATTGCTTCCCTAGTATAGAAGAAGCCCCAGGTTCAATTCCCCAGTACCCTCATTTCCAGAGTCCAGTGACACAGCTACCCACAAACAAGATTGACCCATTACAAGGTGCATACTGTCTCTCAGTCAGGGTCACTTTTTGAACACTTACTCTACAGCATGACTGACAGAGTGCCAGACAATCCTCATGCATCTTCTCATTCTGTCATCTGGATCAAAGCTTTCAGAGGAAACACATTAGGGCACAGGTGGATAAGGGGTCACTACTGGAGCTGCATGACTCAGAATGACTCAACCAAAGGGAGACAGTGATGGATGGCATCAGAAAATTCTTATTATATTTTTTCTCTAAAAATAGGTGTGGATATGTTAGAAAGTCTACATCAAAGGGACAGAATAAAGCTCCTTGCACCTTCCGTCCCAACCTTTGTGGCGCCTCCATGAGAAGGCCTCCGTTCTGTCATGGTGGGAAATGGCATTTTGCTCTCACAAGAGCTCTTTGATCAAACCACATGTTTGAGTAATAAAAGTAAATGTCAGACCTTACGTAGAATGAGGTAGCTATTTCTGGGAGCCTCGGTGATTAAAAAAGATGATGTAGGCCTGAGAGTCTTCTTTGAAGGACAGAGCAAATGGCACAAAGCCCCATGAACTTCAGCTCCACAGTAGAAAGAGTGTAGAACCAAAATCCATGAGCATTTTCCAGGATGAGAAGGTACAGAGAGACATGTGGCTGGTGATATTCATGTCTACCATGAATACCTCTTATACAGATGCTTCCTTTCTACCCTTGTCTTTAAAATATCAAGGCACAGAATGAGAAATAAAGACCGGAAGTTACTTAATGACTTCCTGATGGCTGCTGCTCTGAGTTTTAAGAGCATTTTTATCTTAAAAGAACATGGGGGCATTGCTGAGATGACCTATCAGTGGACAATGTCCAAGGAAGGTTTGCTGGGGCCTTCATCCAGGCTCAGCATCACTCTGGAGCTCTGTTGGAGCTCATGGGTGGTGGCTCAGATGAGCAGAAATTTTACCTTTGAAGGTTGTGCTTGGATGACAGCTGTGTGTGCCTACTCCCAGTGTGGCTGTGGGCATGAACCAGGCAGAATCAGCAGTGTGGAATATCTCTTGTCATTTCTGGGAAGCCCAAATGAAGGCTGTCAGCACCTGGATTTATTTATTTACTTATTATTTTTATTATTACTGTTTGCATGTATATCTGTGCATGTGGGCAGATGCATCTTGGCACCTGCAAAGGCTAGAAGAAGACATTAGAGTTAGAGTTATAAACAGAGCTGTAGATATAAATGCAATGATCCACACACCATGGGTGCTAAGAACAGAACTCAGGTCGTCTACAAGAGTCATAGAGCTCTTAACCACTGTGATGGCTGGTCCTGGTTATCACCTTGATTGCATCTGGAAGGAACTTCAGTCTAGAAATGGAGGGCACACCTTTGATCCAGATCTTGAGGCTGGAAGACACAGGTTTCTGAGGATCTTGACATGGAGATCTTGAGGCAGAGTAGCTATGAAAAGCTTAGGCCCAGGCAAGTAGTACATGCTTTTAATCCCAGGAGACTGAGGTAAGCAGATCTCTGAGTTCAAGGTCAGCCTGGAACAAAGCAAGTTCCAGATCCAAATGTGATGGTACACACCTTTAATCTGAGCCACACCTTCTGCTGGAGGCCTACATAAGGACACTGGAAGAAGGAAGACTCACTCTTCTTTGACTGCTTGCATTTACTTGTGAGCACATCTGTTGGAACCTACTTCTACAGAAGACCAGCTGAAACAAGTAGCCTTGTGGAATGGAACAGTTGCTAGATTCTTGGACTTCCCATTCACAGCTGCCCATTGTTGGGTTAGTTGGACTACAGACTGTGAGACATTACAATAAATTCCCTTAATGTATAGAGACATTCCATAAGTTCTGTGACTCTAGAGAACCCTGACTAATACAACCACTTAGGTACTTCTCCAGCTCTCTACTTGGATTTTAAAATTACCTTTGTCCTTTTGTCTGTTGTAGAAATTATTTAATCTCAATCTGGAGTTTCTACCTCACTTTTAACAATTTAGTTCCCAGATAAAAGATGCACATAACCTTTATATTTATAATAAGCCTTAGTCAGCATAAGAGCTGGACAGATATCTATCCTCTATGCTATTATGTCTATTTCCCAGCCAATAATCCCATTATATAATTTGCCATGTTTCATCTGGGCTGCTCTTAACTCAAATTAGCCAATTTACATGGCCATTATTTTAAGATTCTTACCCCATGGTGGTTTCTTCTCTATTCCTTTCTTCTCTCTAATCTTGTGGTTTCTCCTTCGACCACAAGCCTGGGAACTCTAATCCCTGCCTATGTCTCTTCTGCCCAGTTATTGGCTGTCAGCATCTTCATTCACCAATCAGAAATAACTTGGGGGTAAAGTCACATAGCATCACTTGGGTCTAGGTGTGGACCCTCTCACCCCTGGGGCAACCAGGTCTTGAAGGCCTGCATTTAGCATTACAATACATAGCCACAGACCAAACCTCAAAATCTGTCTGGTTACACATTTTTAATTGCCTATGACTTAGAGAACATAACCCTTTAATGTAATTATCAAGGGATTGAGGAGATGGCTCAGTGGGTAATAGCACTTGCTGTGTAAGCATAAGGTTCTGCATCTAATCCCAAAGAATCTATGTGAAAAGCCAGACACAGCTCAAGTGCTGATCCCAGGGCTCCTATCAGAGGTGGGAGACCAAGACAGAAGGCTCTGGGAGATTTGAGTCAGTGAACACGCATTGAAGAAACAAAGAGACAAATAAGGAATAAGTAAAGATCAACACCCAGCACAACCCTCTGACCTCCATATGTGCACCCACACTCACACAAAGGAATGGATACACGTGTACTACTTGTACAGGTACACATACTCATACATATATACATACATACACACATACACACCTATACTTGTTATATTAGACTATCAACACACACACACAGACAGACACATACTTCTTAGCTTACACCATCAAACACATTCACACATGCATACACACAAGAATGGATACACGTGTAGTACACACATAGGCTCACATGCTCTCACACACAGATATACATGCATACACGCACATATATTTGTTAGATTAGACCATCAACACACACATATACACATACATGCACATATACACACAGAGACATACTTCTTTGCTTACACCATCAAACACATGCACACATATGCATACACACACACACACACACACACACACACACACACACGTTAGCTTAGACCATCCCAAATAGTCTGCAATTTTTGAGCAAATCTCTTTACCCTGTTGCTATCGTTTAGATGTGTGCCTTACAGGCTTGTGTGTGTGAACACTTGGTCCTCAGATGGTGGTGATATTTCAGGAAGTTATGAAACATTTAGGAGGTGGATTTTACTTGGAGGAGAGTGTGTTGCTAGTGGGGGCCATTGAAATCCATCCCTGGGCTTTCCAGGCTGCTTTCTGTTTCCTGGTCCACTCAGGTCAACAGCCTACACCACATACTCCCACTGCCATAAATGGAGCTGACCTGCCATGCCTTCCTTTAATGAGACAAAAATGACTCTCTTCTCCCTAAACTTACTCCCAGGACCTGGCTGCAGCAGTGCAAAAAATTATCAATGCACTTCGTTGAGCCATTGATAAAATGAGTGAGCCTTCTTTCCATTTCTACCAGTGTTAGCTCAGCAGCATAGCAGACTGTAGAGGGGTGTGTGTGTGTGTGTGTGTGTGTGTGTGTGTGTGTGTGTGTGTGTGTTCCTACAGTGACTCTAGATGACCTACCAGGAGCATATACAGCCTATAGGCTACCAGGTACAAAGACCATAGCTTACCAGAATTGCAGAGTCCATAAGCTTCCAGGAACACAGACAGGCCATAGTCTGCCATAGGTACAGAGACCATAGGCTACCAGGAGTGCATAAAGACCACAGACTAACAGGTGTGCAGAGAAACTGTACCATGTAGCTTTCCCAAAATGCCTCCGTCCAGAGAATTTCTAAGTTAGTCCCTTTCTGGAATCTCTATGGTTGATGCCTGGGCATTTGTTAATTGGTTTCTATGGTGAAAATTAACTAATGCTAAGAACTCTGACTAGCAAGTATTAAGGGGCAAGAATAATAAATTCCATGAAGTCAGCAAACAGTGAGTATTCATAATGCAATTCCTCTAATCAATTTTTCCACAATCTCAACACCGGAGATGGTGCTGAGAAATATTTCTGATCCTGTCTCTCCTCCTGGCCTTGCTTTTCACTTAAAACATTTCTGGAGTATTGTTGCTTGTGTTTATTCATCCCCAAAGTTAATTAGACATCTGTAGCAATGCCCAGGTCTCAGAACACTGCCACAGGGCAGACGTCAGCTTGGAAAATGTCTGCTTACAGGTGTGGGAGTGGGTATAAGTTTCAAGTATAAAGTTGAGGTCAATTGCAGCTTCAACCCATTTTGATTCTGGCAATATCCCCTTCTCTCTAAGATGGTAAGTCACCTCTAATCCTGGACATCAGAAAACAGACTGTGCACATTAATACATGCACATTTTCCTGGTTCTTTTGAGGTGCATGCCCTCAAAATTGTTTTCAACATTTCAGTATAAAGTCGTATTTCCTGTAACAATATACCTTGGGTAGAGTTTGCTCCTAATTACCTAGTAGCATACTTATATATTCAGTCATAATATATTGATTTTTAACTTTGTTTTTGTTATTTGTTTATAGTAAAATGTAATGATGGCAAATACCCCTGTCCAGCACAGGAATGGTGCAATGTAGCATTCACATGCTTCAGAACCCTAGATGAACCAGGCTCTGGAGCCCTGCCTTTGAAATATGATTTAAAACAGAATTCATAGTGCCACAGAATTACATAAAACTGTGTGAAATTGTGCAGATAATCATTTAAATCTCCCTACATGAAAAGATAATTGCTCTAGAAATTAACTGTACCTGGGGTTCATTCATTTGGTCATGGCTAGTTTCTTATGTAGCGCTGATTTGATATTAGAGCTAATTAAGATCAGGTCAGAGTTGCTGAAGGTCAGACATTAATGTGTGGGATCATTGAAATGATAATTATAAACAGATTAGGAAGCCACGGTCCTTTATAAGAGGTTATTAGGTAATTACTGTGAGCACGAACAGCTTACTGTAATAATGGATTATCGACTCCTCATTCTCAGGGTGAGGGTGTACTGCTTCCTCAAGGACTAAGGAACCACGATGTCCAAACCCAGAGCCCAGTAAATAAATCAGAATCTTGGTAGAGGTGGCCTGGGGAAGGCCTGTTGTGGCTAGTGTGCCTTTGCTTACCTGAATGCTGAGAGAAAGCAGGTGCCAGGTAAGGTAGACATGGAGAGACTCTCATTCCCTGTTGTTAGACTGACACACAATGGGGTACAGACCTCTGTGAGTTAGTCTGAGTGTAGGAAGCCCATGACCAACTGCCCAAGGTGTAGGGATCTCACTGAGCCTGCTCTGTCTCCAGTCTGGGGGTGAATCTCACTCAGCTTGCTTTCTCTGAGCATACTTTATCACCTGAACTGAAGTGCTGGCAAGGCTCACAAAAGTTGACATCCAGGTCTGGGGCCACGTGGAATTTGTCCTTAAACCAGAAGAACTCCATGACAGGCAGGTATTCACCTCAGGTCAGCCCACAAAAGTAAACTTTAAGGAGAAATGAGTTCATGAGCATGAAAAATGGCCAGAATGTTTAACTTGCTTTCTGCCTTGAGCATGTCAGAATCTGGCAGCTTCTTCTCCCCATGAAACCCCATTTACTGCTTCCACTTCCCTCCAAGACTCTCTCCTCTGGAGAACCAAGGCTGCTGCCTCCTTCAGTGGCATTGTTATAGATGAATCGGGAAAGCATACTGATGCAGGAGTTTCCAAGTCTGCTCATTGTAAGGCTTTAAATCTTTGGTCCAGAGTTGAGCTTCCAAGGAACTCGACAGAGGTTGGGGATGAGGTGAAGTACACTCATGATAAGGAGGACTTAGGCACCAGCATTCTGCGTCATTGGACACATGGCCTCTGGTGTCACTGTTCGAGGCTTTGGCTGACCACCACCTTTGTATCTGAGAGTATCTGAGTATCTTCTCAGAGTCCAGCCTTAGCCTCAGGCTTCGATTTCTCAGATCTATGGCCATCTTGGGCAGACTTTGACCTCAGCCTGATTTTTAGTACTAATAAAGCATACCTGACTTTCAGTATCATTCATCACACATACACTCACACACACACACTTACACACACACTCACACACACTCACACAAACACACTCATACATACACTCACACACACACATACACTCACATACAAACCCACACAGACACTCAACAAGCACACATATATACACATGTATATATATATATATATATATATATATATATAACATTATATATACATATATGTGATGCTGAAATGCATATATACATATATGTATAGTATTTACACATATATGTATATATATTTACATTTACATATATATTATATGTGTGTGTGTGTATATATATATATATATATATATATATATATATATATATATATAATTTACTTAAAAAAATAGGGATAGGGCTTAAGCATGAAATGTTAGGGTGATATTGAGAGCCTCAACTCAATGTCTTGGGACCTCCAGGCCAAGAACTCAGTACCATCCACTAAGAGACACTGCTTAAGCTCAGTGCCAGCCTCACCCAGATGTTTTGTCAGCAAATCCTAGTTGCAGTGAATCTTGAGTATGCTTTTTTTTAGTAAAGTTTCAGACTCTTCCATTTTTATTTCCTGCAAGAGACTGCTCGGTGTCATTCACCATCAAAGGTGGAGAAAGAGTGTGACAGAGAGGTGTGTATGAAGGGACCACGGATGGACATTAGCTCATTTGTCTTGACTCATGTGATGGTGGATAACGCGTATGCGTAGAAGATCATGTGTGATATCCATTACTCCTAAGGTTTTGAGAGATCTCATCAGGGCTCATCTGTAATAGGCCAAAGGAAAACCTTTCCCTCGAGGTTTCTCATCCCAGCTGGGATGCTTTCTTCATGACTAAGAGCTTTGACTACAATAAGTGAGTCAATATGGGATCTCACACAACATCTTTGACCTTAGATGCTTTGCTTGGAGCTGCTGTATGATTGAGGGTTCTGGGAAAGTGACTGAGAGGATTCCAGTCTGTGTCCAACAGGGAAAGGTAGCTACAGTCTCAACAACACTGGCAGGAAAGTAAGCCACCCAGTTATCATATGACTATTACAGGAGACAGTGATGTTAACAAGGAATGCTAAAATCTGAGGTTCAGAGTGGAACTTGGATCTTGTTTCACAGCAGTAACTGACTTCCTGATTGAGGCTCAGTGAACCTGGTGAGAGGTAGGCCAGGGCCATGGGACCCAGGACTCATCTTGTATTCCAACATGCATAAATATGGATGCTGGAACCTGTTGGCTTTGTGAGTATCTGCAGCTCTGGAGCATTGAAACCTGGGAGTCTGGAGTCATAGGAACCTAGGGTCATCTGACCTTGGAGATTTACCAGTGTGTCAGAGGGTTCTGAGAATAGGTCTATTAGGCACCTCCTTGTGGTTAAGGAAGCTGACTATGGCTGAGGACCAGAAGTTCCTAGTACTGTCCTCCACTCCTCTCAGGAGGAGAAACTGGATAGTTGGAGCCTGGAATGTGCCATTACTTGAACACAATGGAGAAGACCAAAGATGAAGAAAGGGCCACCCAGTAGGAAGTAAGTGGTTAAGAGAGGTGATAGTCCCCAAATGGGATACCTAACACTGAGACCTGGAGGCTGAACTGAAGTTCGCAGCTCCTTGCCTTCTTTTACACATCCTTCTTAGATTCTACCTGGGCAGGTTTTGCTTGAGGAGTTTTCATTTTGTTCTTCCACAGGTGTCTTTCAGAGATGCTGCTAATGAATGGCCAGGCCAAGAGGGACAGGTATGTATATTGTTGAGGGCTTGTGTACTGGCTGGTTTTGTGTGTCAACTTGACACAAGCTGGAGTTATCACAGGGAAAGGAGCTTCAGGTGAGAAAATATCTCCATGAAATCCAGGTGTAAGGCATTTTTTCAATTAGTGATCAAGGGGGAGGGCCCCTTGTAGGTGGTGCCATCTGTGGACTGGTAGTCTTGAGTTGTATAAGATAGCAACCTAAGCAAGCAAGGAGAAGTAAGTCAGTAAGTAACATCCCTCCATAGCCTTTGCATCAGCTCCTGCTTCCTGACTTGGTTGAGTTCAAGTCTTGACTTCCTTTGGTGATGAACAAACAGCAGCGTGGAAGTGTAAGCTGAATAAACCCTTTCCTCCCCAACTTGCTTCTTGATCATGATGTTTGCGCAGGAATAGAAACCCTGACTAAGACAGCTTGATATGCCTGCCCATGTCTTCCTGCCTTTAGGGTAAGCAAGGGCTGCTGGGCCACTTGACAAAAGCTCTGTGAAGAAGGCAATCAACCTTGGGGAATTCTGTTCCAGAAGTCAGTTGATGAGCTGCTGCTGTCTGAGAGGCAGGGTCTCTGTGTCCATGTTTCATGACCTTTAGGGCACAAAGCAGACTCATGGTGTATGCCTCTGTAGATAATATTACTGGATACTTGTTCTGAAGTCATGAAAATTTCATACTACATGCAGAGAGAGGTTCTTTTGGTGTGGGGCATCTCTGAGCTGAAGGGAAGTTTTTAGCATAGTGGAGGCTAGAGCACCAGAGGCAGGTGGAAACATCTGCTGGAGATGTTTTTCTAGTAATTCTTTTGCCTCGAAAGACTCAAATTGAATCAGTTTTCTCACCCTGTACTCTTCCGTCTCTCAGAGTGTTGTGACATATCACTCCCATGCAAATGAAAATAAATGAGGATTTTACAATAACATTAATAAGAAATGAAAATAAAAAGGCTCATTAGTCAAAATGCGGATGGCAGGAAGTGTCACAATAAAAGACGGATGAAGCAAAAACATATCGTGAGGGTCTATCTCCTGATACCAGGAGCTCATCAGCTGCTTGCAGAGTTTATGGGACACAGAGTGGTTCAGAAATGTTTGACTATCAGTCCTTGTCTCTGGGTGCCCTTCCTGAAATTCAAGTAACACCCAGGTAGAATCTTTTTTTCTCCTGATTCACTTTAAGATCTCCATGTTTCACCCAAGTGAGAATATCCCAGAATGCATTGCATCCAAACCACGATGTTCTTTAGTTTGCTTGTGAGACTAAGTGGTGCTTTATGACACATGACTATTAGAGACATCTTGTGGTTTTGATGGGCAGAGAAGGCAGTAGGACAGCTCAAAGTTCAGGCCGCTAAGCTGTCTGTTAGTCTGACTGGCAACATAACAGGTCGTTGTGATTGATGTTTGTGGTGATGGAGCCACAGTTCTTTCTCTGTCTCTAAGGCAGTCTGAATGGAATGGATCCTCCTTGGTGGACCCACGCCCAACCCTGGAGCTTCCTCTTTCCTGTGAGGCAACAACTCCCACAAAATAAGTCACAAGTCAAACATTTTCTTTTTCTCTGCATTAAGACAATGTAATCCTGTTTCCTATGAGAGCTTTCCCACAGGAGTTTTCCCTCAATGCAGGAAAGCTAAACATGGTTGCTGAAATACCAAGGAGACAGAGTGAAGGCATCTGTCAGTTTAATTCAGTTTTAGCTGCGAGGCTAGGCCAGCGTAAGTTGGACAGGGATAATTAATAATATGACTGTTTCTTCCTCACTGAAGTCTGGGTTTTACTGGACAGCTCTGATCCAGGAACTTCCTTGATGGTGTGAAGCCCCTTCTATGTTTGCATCTTCTGCACAGCATGTGGGCACTTCGGTTAGGGTTCAGATTTGGCAGATAAATCAAAGATGCAAGTCCATGGCAGGTGGTGAACCTACAGTCCTTGCTAACCTCTAGATGTGAAAAGCAAAGACACTTATCCCCTCCTCTGGCTCCTGCTTCCTTTTCACCCAACCTTTGGCATCAATGAGGCATGGCACATCCCTTTGTGTAGGTGACTGACTGGATACCTGGATCCACAGAACTAGCTCTTTAAACGGTTGTCTTAGTTAGGGTTTTACTACTGTGGACAGACACCATGACCAAAGCAACTCTTATAAAGGGCAACATATATTTGGGTCTGGCTTACAGGTGCACACGTTCAGTCTATTATCATCAAGGCGGGAACATGGTAAGAGGAGCTGAGACTTCTACATCTTCATCTGAAGGTCGCTAGGAGAAGACTGGGCTTCCAGGCAACTAAGACAAGGATCGTAAAGCCCATGCCCACAGTGACATACTCCCTCAAACAAGGCCACACCTACTCCAACAAGGCCACACCTCCAAATAGTGCCACTCCCTGGGCTAAGCATATTCAAACCACCACAAGGTTTAACTCACACAATTTGTCTGCTTGTGTGATCAAGGACTTTGTACAGAGGTTCTCTGAATTGAGTTTTTTGTTTTGTTTTGTTTTTTCAATCAAGGTTTTTCAACATGATGCTAACCCATTGGGTACAGGAGGAAAAGCAATATTAGCTGCTGGTGACAAATTAAATCTCAAGAAAGAGAAGGGTGACTTTGAACCTATCACCTCAGGCTTGAGAGTACAAGAAGTCCTCACAAAGAGAACCTTAATCCTGATGCTGAACTTTCAGACAGGCATGCAGAGTGTAGGAGAGAAGATTCTGTGCTATTACCATTGCTCCTGGCTTCAGAGATTTTATAAGCTCATGGACAGCTTTAGGAGGCAGGAGCACAGATTTTACAAATCTACAGAGAAAGATACCCTGTGTTGTGAATTGCTAAGTATCCCAGAACTTGGGTTACCCTGAAAGTGTTTATTTTGACACTCATACCTATCTGCAGTTTTATTAATCCAAGGTCAAGTGGTTTATTTTGTAGCAGATGGGCTTCAGACTCTGGCATGTCTGACTGAAAATAAAGTGATATTTGTATATGTCTCCAACACACACTTAAAGCTCCCCATTGCATCCTTTGAAGTAACAACAGCTCTAGAAAGACCACAGTGGTTCAGAAAAATAAGGTATGTCCTTGTGCCAAAGAGAGGAGAGCAGTGTGAGACTGATAGTACTGCCCATTGCTTACAGGCCCTGTTGCTACCTGTTGTACCAGTAACCAAGCCAAGTTCCTCAGACCCAAGGAAACCCATTTAAGGGAACCTGGGATTTTCTGAAGTATGTTCTGAATTAACCCCTACAAGAGGCTATGGGTCCATCTCACAAACTCAGGAAAAGCAAATGAACTGTTCATATCTTAGACACTTAAAGAGCAGTGTATGGAACTGATAGCTCCTTTGGTTGAAAGCCTTGGATGTCTTTTTTCTCAAGTTTCAAGAATGTAGAGCATGATATGCTTTCAAGATGACTTTGGGTAATATGAGGTTTATTTTTTTTCTGATGTCTTAGTTAGGGTTTTACTGCTGTGAGCAGATACCCTGACCAAGGCAACTCTTAGAAGGACAACATTTAATTGGGGTTGGCTTACAGGTTCAGAGGTTCAATCCAGTATCATCAAGGTGGGAGCATAGCAGCATCCAGGAATGCATGGTACAGGAGGAGCTGAGAGTTCTACATCTTCATCTAAAGGCTGCTAGCAGAATACTGGCTTCCAGGCAGCTAGGATGAGAATCTTAAAGTCCATGCCCACATTGACACATGCATTCCAACAGGGCCATATCTTCTAATAATGCCACTCCCTCAGTCGAGTATATACAAACCATTACAGAGATCTTTGACAACACGATACTTGCATGCAACACATGGTGATTGTATTCCCCCTTAGCCTCTCTTGTGCCCCTCACTCTCACCACAGTTCCTTCTCCCTAGCTGTTATCTCTCCTACCCTCATACCCCTCCCTTTATCTCTTCCTTTCTCTCTTTGTCTTTTCTTCTTTCTTCTTTTCATTTGCTGTGTGCTCATGTCTGCAAAAGTCATGTCATATCCAGAAGACGGAACCCCACTGTACTCCTCTCCATCTTTAGGTTTCTGCAGTCCATCCACCCCATATTCTAATATGTTTCCTGGGTTTCAGAGGGAGTAACATAGATGTCCCATTCAAGACAAGGCCCCCAACAGTCATTACTCTCTCGGCATTTTGGCCAGTTATGGCTTCTTGCTTTGACTGTCACCCACTTTCCAAAGGTGTCTCTAACCAAAGCCGAGGGCTATCCTAGCTGTGAATAAAACATAAATATTTATTACATAGTTCAACTACATGCCCACTTGGTAAAACATCAGCAACATACTCCACCATATGGCCTGTGACCTTCTCAGTCTTGGGCTTTTATAATAAATATGGTAACCCAGAAAGACAAACCATGTGTGTTCTCTCAAAAACTTTCAGATAGATGCATTTAAGTGAGTGTCAATAGATGATAGGAAGTGAATAGAAGACATGGAAGTGAGGAAGGACTGGAGGATGTGTTTCTAGGAAAGGAAAGAATAAGTAGGCACAGATAGGAGGTCAGGGGAAACAGATGGGGGTGTACAAAAAAATATTAAAAATGTATAAACATCTATTACTTTTTAAGGTAATCAAAATTTTTTATTTCAATAAAAAAGGTGTTTTTAACAAGATGGCTTTGCAGGTAAAGGCACTTGCCACAAAGCTTGAGAGCCATACTTCAATCTCTGGAATTCACATGCAAGGACAGAACCGATTTTCACAAGTTGTCCTCTGACCTCCACCAGCACATGAGGTGGCATTCATAGACCCTTATCCATATATGCGCACAAATAAATGGAAAATTTTTGAGGAAATAGAAAGGGAGTTGAAACAGATTGGTTAATGCTGCTCTCAGAATCATACTTTTTCAAAACAAAATCCTGATATCAGGGATCAGATACCTCCCCAAATAATAAAAATTATTTGTCATTGATCTTGGTTACTATCCAGGGTCAGATAGTTAAGATCTTATTGCTGAAGACTCCACTGACTTCGGTTGCAGGACATAGGGAAATCAATCTGGTGTTGAGCTGGCAGTTTCTTGGCTTCTGGCTAGTATTCTTAGAGATAGGAAGTGCTATTTAGGGTGATGGGATAGAAAAGTTATAAATGGCCTCACCTTTGAGACCATTTGAGCTATAATACTGAACTACCTGTCACAGTGGCATGAATGTTCTGAGGTCAAACAACTCTTTCCTGATTAGATTTGAGGCTTAATCCTTTGGAAGAAATACATAATTGGCATTGGAGAACTAGAAAAATGTCCTGTTTAAAATGTAGAATATACAGAACAGAAAAGATGGGTTCATGTCAGGTATTTTGAGATTGGACTTAACTCTAAATACTGGAATTCTTGCATGATGTTATCTCTAAAAATTCACCCCTCTTTTCATTTGTTTCTGCAGCAGGAACTCTGTCACTGACTCCAGACAAACGACTCCAAAGGAGGCCTGGCTACTGTAGTCTTTCAGGACTTACTTTCTATTTTTATTTAGAACTATGTAAGCCATGTGGCTATAAGTTTTCACTATTGTTCTACAAAAGGTGGATTATCAAGTGCACTGAATATTTAGCATAACCACAGCTGAAATTGGAATGGGATCTATCAACTCTGTGGGCACTGGGATGTTTCTCTGTCAAATGAAAACTTCACCAGTTCATGAGAGCAGACTCAAGAGTCACCAGAAACCTAACGTAACTTCACAAGTTGGGTTAGCTGAAGACAGATAGTGGCTTGAACTCAATTCTGAAGTAGCACGTTTATATCCTATTCCCAGAATCATACTTCTTCATTGTGGTTTTTAAAATAAAAATAGTATGAAGTAGCATAGCTGGGAAGAAAAAAATCATTCTGCATACTTACAAATTTACCCTCATCAATTATAAGTAGAAGTCTAGGAAATCAGCCAGTAGAAAATAACAATAATTTAAGGTTGAAGTCTCCAAAGTTAACATATTTTGAAACTCTCCCATCTCCTCTTTTTACATAGATTTATTGTTTAAGATAGCAAATATATAGAGAGGCTAATTGTCACACACGAGACACTGGGTTTGGCCAAGTCTTCTTTGTCCACAGGCCCCCAAGTCTTGAAAATTTGCATGAGAAAAAGGACCTGTGTGTGTCCTGGTGACCATTGGCTATCTGGGTAATGTTGTTTTGTAAAAAGAAAAAAAGTTCTCTTTGTGTGTCTTGCTCACTCACTTCAAGAACCCTCTAGGCTCAGTTCCTGCCTTTCAAGGTTAGACAGTATCTATGAATGATGTCAACCTCTCCTCTGTTGTTGAGCCCCATGAGGTCTTCTATACTGTGGTTGAGTGAACAGAATGGACTCATAGAATGGAGGGGCACATGACTGGTATATAACTTGCTTCCTGTTTTACCTGGTGAAATGTTTTTTAACATGTAAAGAATATGTGCATTAAAAGATATGGTTTACCTAGGGGAGCATGTCTGGGTTGTATGCAGCTTGTGGCTGTCCATAAAACCTGAGCAAATTTTCCATGTTTCTGTCTCGTTTAGCTGTGTCTTGCCTGAGTCAATCCAATGAGAACAAAATGAAAACACTCTCTCCTACCTTCCTGGTTCCCCATAGTTGATTGATGTGATGTTTAATTGGGCTTCTCATGGATTCCCCTTCTTAATGTAGCCCTGGACTCGGGAAATCATACCTATTCTGCTAAGCGACTGTCTGACAAATCAAAGCACCGACAATTTCTCCTGAAAAGCTTATTAACAAACATGATTCATGCAGACCAGATTTTGGGAAACTGAATTTTGAACTTTCACTTCTCCAAACATCTGCTGGGCTTGCTTCCGATAGGAATCCCCCGAGGAAATGCTCAGTTGTTATACTGCTCATGTGGTATGCACACTTCCTCTGCAAAGGTAGTGTGGAGCTCCTTGCCTGGATGTCTGAGCATGGCCAACAGGAAGGAGTTGTCTAGGTCAGGAGGGGCCAATGTGTGTAGAAGAATTTAGATGCCCAGACAAGATGTGTGTTGGACTCTGGCTGAGGTATGTGCTGAAGAGTACTATTCTCTGCTCAATGGAGAGCTTTGTGAACCCAAGGAAGCGATGTCTCCAGGTGCTTGCCAAGTTAAAGGTCAAAAAATAAATAAATATAAATGTGACATGTGAAAACCAGGCCAGAACTGACAATGTTAGTGTAAGCTACTGACAGTTTCTGCTGTACAGTGCTTTGGTTTCTGCTGTGGTTACTTTTTTTGACACAGATTCTCCCCTTGAGTGTGTAAGTTCTTGCTTTTAGCTTATGCCTGAAGCTGTGTGTGTGTGTGTGTGTGTGTGTGTGTGTGTTAAGTAAGCCTTTTTGTACACATGCTAAAAATGATTGTCTGTGCTCTGATTGGAATGCCAACTAAAAGAAATAAGAACTTTTTATGAGATGAGAGAATTTACTTTTGTTTGATTCTCTCTCTCTCTCTCTCTCTCTCTCTCTCTCTCTCTCTCTCTCTCTTTCGTGTGTGTGAGTGTGTGTGTGTGTGTGTGTGTGTGTGTGTGTGTGTGTGTGTAACTTGGATTTTTGATATATCCAGTTTTTCAAACACTGGATTGTGGCCCTATTTTGTCACCCAGACAAGTACAATTCGGTTATAAAAATTATAGAAATAGTTGTTCTTGTTTAGTACCAGGTTATGAAGATATTTATTAATGTGAGAAGGTAAATACAAGTCCTGCCCAGTAAAAGAACCCTGCTGGTGATGGTGGTCTTCCTGGCTGGTCCATTCCAGATCAAAGGAAAGAAAGCATGTATTTCCAGACTGTGTGCAGCTTCCACAGTGATGACGATAATTCAATGTTAAATACATAGTATGTCTTCAATAAATTTGTGCTAAGGTGACTGGGACAGCCTATCATGCTTTCGGTCCCTGTGGTGAACCCTAGTTCCGAATGCACTTTTGCTGAGAACCTAGACCACACATAAAGACTAGACTGCCTTTCTGCATCTGTTGTGATTTGCTTTTGCAATGTCTTTGGTCCAAGAGTCGTTGGGCCAATGTCTTCTCTCTGCATGGTCCACTTGTGCCCTTTGCAGTTACCTACAAGGCATCTTTCCTCTGAACTCCCTGCTTTCTTTGTCCTCGGCACCCCCATTCTTTTATCTGCTTGTCGAAATCTCCATCTTAGTTGACCCATGCAGGAGCCAGAGACAGACCGAGAGCCCACGTGGGTGAGCGGTAGTTCCCTGACAGATTCAGGGAGCCCATCCCTGCCCCCACCCGTCAAGTCAAGGGAGGATGCAAACCAGCCTCTCGCCCAAGCCCACCCAGGGCGGAAATGCGCTGCCCTCAATGTTGAGAGGCCCTAGGGATGCCTCTACCGCGGTTGTCCATCACATGTGCTGATGGGCATGAATGGGGCAGAGGGGGAGTCCCTTGCTTGCCTGCACCTGTCAGCATAGCTGATGGTCAGGAAAAGGTGGGGGTGGCCCTCCTCCCATTCTGTCAATGCAGCTGACAGTCAAGTGTAAGTGGGTAAGGCCCCTGGCCTCTGCTAGTCAGATGGAGAGTGTTTGATTGGGGAGTGGACGGGGTTCTACTTGCCTGGCAGAGTGAGGGGCTGTAAGTGTTGGAGGCAGGAGGCTCTACATAGACTAGAGTGAAAGACAGGACCAGTGTGTATCTGTGTATGTGTGCACGCTTGTGTGTGAGAGAGAGGCTTCCTGCAAATGTGAAAGTGTGGCCCCACATGTCCGGGTCACTAAGACATAGTGTCTGATGTAGAGAGCGGGACAGTGTCCAAAATAGTACACTATATAGGAGGCTCACAGGAAATCTGCTCTCAGAAATGAAGAGGGGAGGAGTCAAAGACAAGGCAATTGGGCTGACCTTTGAATGTACAAAGAAAAATCTTTGGGTATATATTTTAGGTTTGGATTTGGAAAGAAATGAACTATCCAAATTCTTCATTTAGTGGTTTCAATTGTTTACTCCTTTTCCTTAAATTCTGCTATGGTAAGTTATGTTTACATGGAGGGTTTTGATGCAGGTCTCTTAGGTACATGTATTTGACAGAAGGGTTACCTGTGACCCTCTTACTAGTCAGTTCTACTATATTAATGTGTGGAAGCCCCTGGGAGATTCAAGAGCTTTCATGCTCTCTTGGAATCTAGGTGTTTCTGCCAGAGGCATTGGCCATGTACTATCTTGGAAGAATCCAGTGGGGGAGCAGGGCAGAACTGTTGGCTCAATATCTGGTCAGTACTAGGCCTGTGAAAGACCATGCGGATGTTTTGGTGATTCATCTGGTAAGAAAAACACTTTTTTTCCATAAAACACATTGTCCAGTTTGGTGGAAACATTTTACCCATTAGTTGTAGTTATATTTCGTCCATGAAATAAAGGAATACCTTTCCACAAGCCTAGGGATCCGGTGTTAGCAAGTCAAGACCAAGTGCAGTAAATCATTGTTTCCCATGTGCTCAGCTCATCATCATTCAAAGATGAACTTAGATGAAGGGTATAATCTTTTAGTTATAAGTATTCATCCATATGTGTGCCTTTGCTTGTACGTGTGCACGTACTCGTATGTGCACCATTACAAGTGTGTGCCCGTCAGAGGATAACTTGTAGTAATGGATTCTCTCCTTTTTCTACTTGGAGCCTGGAGATTGAATGTAGGTCCTCAGGCTTGGTAGAAAATGCCTTTATCCAATAATCCATCTTGCTGCCCTGAGGGATATGTCTGAAGAAACATGGCCACTCTAAAATTTTCTTGGTTATGATCTTTTAGAATAGTTTTGAAAAATAAAAAAGGTCAATAAAACATATCATATCAACAACTTGTCCATGAAAAATCTAACGGTCAACTTTCTGAAATAAAATCAACCCAGAACTCTATGGCTCATTCCTCTTCTCCGAATGGCATAGAAAGCTAGAAGACACTCAGTTGGTCCTGATGGGGAAAAGCAATCTCCACACATACTGGAACACTTTCGCTACCCTCTACTTACAAGTATCCATACTGGAGATTCTGGATGAAATGGAATTTGCCTGTAGCTTGTTACTTTCTCCTTTTGAATGGCTCTTCCAACCAGCAGGAGTTCTGTTGGACCACACTCATGTGCCTTAGAGACAGAGGCCACTGTTGGTAGCTCTTTGTGATCAGCTACAGAATTGACAGCAGTGGTAAACAAAACACATCACAACTGTGCAGGGAAGGGAGCCTCTGAGAAACCCTGCTTCTTAAATTGCCAAGAAACTGACACCTCTGATCCCTTCTGGTGCTGCAGGCTCCTGGTGACAGGCATCAGGAGCCTTTCCATTTTCCACTTCCCTTTCACTTTCTGCTTCCAGTAGAACTGAGACAAAAACAAAATTAAGAAAAAAGATACAATATATGTGGCCTTTATTTTCCTCTTATGCTCCAGACTGGTCACTTTACACTTGGGGTGAAATATCCTGACAGCCTCCAACAACATCCTAAATAGTAAGCAAGGATTCTATGGATATTTACAGAAAGAAATCAAGTACCCAAACAGACACTAAAGAGTTTTAAGGCTTTTCATATGACAGAGAATGAACACCAGTTTAGCAATTTTAAGATAATTGGCCCAAGACCAACCTGAGGGTCAAAGCCATAGCACACAAGGTATGAGACAGATAAGCCTCAGCCACTGTTTGTGTCACAGAGCTACTGAACAACCCAATTTTCCACAAGTGGGTGACAGAAGCCACAGTGGCTTGCTGAAGTGCTACAGTGAAAGGCAGAGGTGAGGAATGAATCCTTCCCTCTGAGATGGTTTAATTTAACCAAGACTGTTTAGCAACTTTGGGGCAGGATGAAACCAGAAGTTCCCTGATTATTACCAATCACTTCCAGATTTAACATCAGGAAGGTTTGCTTGCAGCAGGAGAGTGTGGATAAAGCCTTCAGTCCTCACGCACGGAGCCACAAGTTGACTGCATATGCAGTTTTAGCGGCTGTATGTCACCTTGAAGACAGCTAGCTAATACAAAAGAAAAATGGGATGAGATTTAAAATGGTGAATTCTGACTGCTGATAAATAAATATGCCCCCGAGATTCAATAATTCATCACTTTGAGTTATTTATCTCTCTCAAAAGGTTTCTGAAATCATTCTTTACTGTTTCACTTGATTAATTCTTTGATCTCCGTGACAAAGATCACTTCATCCATGGCCACTGTGCTGCACAGGCTGTTATTAAGAGAACCGAGGGGGACAAACAGGTGGATGTTAATCTGTTAAAACTGTAAAGAGGCTGGGAGCAGGCTGGGGAAATAGGATGAGCAGGCTGGGAACAGGCTTGGGGAGCAGGCTGGGAGCAGGCTGGGGAAATAGGATGAGCAGGCTGGGAACAGACTTGGGGAGCAGGCTCAGGGAATAAGCTGAGGGAGCAAATGGGGAGTGGTCTGAGGGAGCAAACTGGGTAAGCAGCAGGTTTTGAAGGAATCATATTTCTGAGAACTACATATGGCTTCTTGACAATGTAGATTCCCAAAGTTTAAAGTGGCTGATTTGCCAATTGGCTCCAGAGCCTTTTATCTCTGTTTTTAGGCCAGATTGAATGACAGGGCCCAGCTGATAGCCTAAGCCTGTTACCTCTGCTATAATAAAGAAGGGTCAATAGCTTCCTTGAGTTGTGTTGACACAGTTGGGTGACAGAAGCAGTATTGATAACAGAGGTCTCTCGTGATGGTCCCTAAATAAACCTTGGTAATCACATATACTCCCAGTCAATCACTGAGGAGAGAAGGTGAACCCTTCACCACAGAACAAGAATCTGGTGTATACAACTAGTAGGAACACCAAGCATGCCACAAAAGGGCAAGTGCAGCCTGTGTCCAGCTCTGTGAGACACCTAGACTGGTGAATCTCGTGGCTGCAGAGGCTGGAGAAAGGGAAGGAGAAAGCTGCTGAACTGCGATCATACAGTTTCAACTCTGCAAAATGAGTGGATTCTGGAGGACACTGGACAATTGTGTGCTGCAGACAACAGTGTGTGTGGTGTGCTTTGGGGAGCGTTTATTCAGCTCACAGTTCTAGGTTAGAGTTCATCATAACTGGGAAGTCAATGTAATTGGAACTTAAAACAGCTTATCATACCACACCACACCACGCTACGCCACGCCACACCACATCACATCTGCAGTCAAGAGCAGAGAAAGAAACTGATGCCCACCACTCAGCCCACTTTCTCTACTCTTACTTAATCCAAAACCCAAACTGAAGAAGTAGAGCTGCCCACTTTTAGGCTGGGTCTTCCCCACATCAATTAACATAATCCAGTCAATCTCCCAAAGACATAACCACAGGTCAACCTGATTTAGACAATTCCCCATCGAAACCCTTATCATCTTTCAGATAATTTAAGATTTTGTCAAGTTGGCAGCTAAAACTAGCCATCAACATTCCAAGTAACTCTGTTGTTTGTTTTTATTTTATTTTTTTAATGTGTCATGAGAAGCCTGGATATAAGTACCAGTCTGATTTTCATCCTGATGATCTTCAGACACTCTGAATCAGAGCCCTGCATCTAGGAATGGTAGTAGGTGACTTGGTATGAACTGCAGAGACAGATGTGAACAATCAAAACTCTTTTATTAGTTACTTGCTATTGCTGTGATGAAATCCCATGAGCAAGTCAACTTGTAGAAGAAAGAGTTCATATGGGCTTTTGGTTCCCAAAAGATAAGAATCCCCCTTGGAGGGGAAGCTTGGCTGCAAGCATCAGGCATGGTAGCTTAGCAAGAAGTATAGAGCTCAGACCTTCAACAACAAACAGGAAATGGAGAGAAACTAGAATGGGGAGGGACATTCTCCAGCAAGGCTGCACCACCTAAATTTTCTCAAACAGCCACCAACTGGGGACCAAATGCCCAAGTGCATTTCTCATTCAAACTACCATGGTCCTAAACTTGAACCAGAACACACACTCTCTCTCTCTCTCTCTCTCTCTCTCTCTCTCTCTCTCTCTCTCTCTCTCTCTCTCTCTCTCATGTGTGTATGTGTGTGTGTGTGTGTGTGTGTGTGTGTGTGTGTGTGTGTGTGTGATTTCTAAATACAAAGGCTGACCAAAACTTTCTGCAACTATGAGAGTGATTGATACATAGGTTGGAGCAGTGCAGAGCAGGGAGTCATCCTCAAGCAGTTGTTCCCTAGTGCATGAGCTGCTGTGTGCTTTTGTTGAGCGCTCCTTTTGACAGACGCCAGGTCTGGAACAATGTCATGGCCCCCAGAACAACTAAGGGCAGAGGAGCTTATACTGCTTCATATCCCTACCCTATAAAAGGTAGATCCATGCAAGTATCTGATGGGCATTGGGAGAAGGGTTGTGAGGATGAGTGGTACAGATGGGGCTTTCCATCCACTCCCATCTCTACTGCATCTTTAGAAAAGTCTTCCATACTGGTAATGAAGAGAAATCTCTGCCTGTGTATGGCATTTCCCCAGTCAAGAATCTGCTGCCCTGGAAAGAAGGGGCTGGAATAGGGGAACTCCATGTGTAGTTTCACAGGTCTCCAACTTCCTTAGGAGCCTTGATGAACTAGTATGCATGTGTGGTCACCCAGGATGGGCTGCATGCCAGGCTTCCTGGAATTATTAGCCCACAAAATCCTTTTGCTATGGGATGCCTATTAATATCACAGGGCATAGCATGGAAACCTCTGGTTTAGTTCATTAATTTGCTTACCAAACCCTTTCTCCATGGATGAGGAATTGACAAGCAGGGTCCTCAGCCAGGTCTGCGTTTATAGCAGATTTCAAATTGGTGGAGACAATTCAGTGACATTTTACCCTTGTGACATTTTCTTTCTCAGGCTGTGAAGTAAGCAAGAAGGGAGGCACTGTCAGGATGCCCAAGGATTACCTGTTCTATGAAATACCTCAAGGAAAACATATTAAGAGTTCATTTACTTCAGTAAATTCTTCAAAGCTCATTTGCTTTCCCTGATATCAGTTTGTTCTGGTGAAAAACAATAAAAATGGCCATGATGTTGCAGACTCAAATAAATAACAAAACAAGAACAAATTCAGATCCAATTGCATAAATGGTGTTTGATAAGAGTTACACACAATTAGAAATATGTAAAACACACAGGACCTACAGGCATCAGTGGGAAACATAACAAAAGTTTGTTCCTCCAAACATCTTGCCTTTCATTTTTTTCCCTCAGTAATCAGGGGAGGTATCAATGAGCAATGTGCCTGAGACTCTTGAGGAAGATGAAACAGATCCTGAGAGACGATGTAACCACCCTTGTTTTCTGAGCAGATCCTGATACCTGGGATCTTAAGAACAGATCTTGAGGACTTTGGGCTTGCTTTTTTTTGTTTTTTGTTTTTTGTTTTTTGTTTGTTTGTTTGTTTGTTTGTTTGTTTTTTCCATAGGGACTGCTCATGGCCAGGATCCAACTTCTCTGACTGACATTTACCAAACTCACTCTAAGGCTGCTGGGTGTGGACATTTTCAGGAGCAGCCATACTCTTTCACAGTATTTTCTGGGTTTGACTTCATCCCAGCATACTTATATTGCTGGGATGGCAACAGCATCACCAGGGACATGCCCTGATTCCCTCCATAAAGACTTTAAGGACCATTAATGAACAGAAAGTTCTTGCAATTTCACAGCACATTGAAAGTTCCTACAAATAGTCCCATATTACTCATTGGACACTATAGGTGTGTAACACATCTGACGAAGGTCTACAGAGGAAACAGGTGACTGGAGAGCTCTCAATGCATTCTTGCCTGGAAGTGACTCAGTTTTCATTTCCAAATGGTCAAGCTCCTAAAATTTTCTTTTCTAAGAGCCCAAGAATGACTGAGAGAAGACCCCAAACTCAAATAGTACGTAAAGACAAAGAATGTTTATTCTGTAGAAACAGCCATCATGCGGGGGGCATTCAAGCAAAATGATGGAGTCCACAAAGGAAACTCGTAGACCCCTTTTAAAGCCAGTTAGGGGTTTTCCAGTTGCAGTTGGGTCACCTTCATTAGGATTGGTTTCTTATGGTGCGGGATATTTGTATACTTCTGATTGGTTCTCACTTTGAGGGAGAGAAGGTTAACTTATAGGGACTTTCTCACATCTGTTATAAGGTTCTGGCCATTAAATCATTGTTTTTAATAGCTGAGTAGTACTCCATTGTGTAAATGTACCACATTTTCTCTATCCATTCCTCTGATGAGGGACATCTGGGTTGTTTCCAGCTTCTGGCTATTATAAATATAGCTGCTAGGAACATAGTGGAGCATGTGTCTTTATTACATGTTGGAGCATCTTCTGAGTATATACCCAGGAGTGGTATAGCTGGGTCCTCAGGTAGTATTAAGTCCATTTTTCTGAGGGTCCGCCAAACTGATTTCCAGAGTGGTTGTACCA
>CM052716.1:1920471-1939184 GCA_028551405.1 Uromys caudimaculatus
AAAAAAAAAAAAAATAAGGTTCTGGCCAGGTGTCAGGGCAGTTGCTGATTGGGTGCCCTTTTCCTGTATTTTTTCCAAGAAGCCTGGGATGTTCTTCTGGGAAATTGATATCTGCCTGTTCTAAAATGGAGTGAGTTAGGTCCTCTCATTTCCCTCTCTGAGTTCTAAACTGAAATCAAATCCTTAATTTCTCAAGGTCGAAGTCATTGGCCAAAGAGATAAATTGGGTCCTAAGAACCATAAATTCTACTGCTGAAATATGGGCCTGAACAAACTGGATAAGGGTATTTATGAGGCAGGGCCTACAAGTCATGGCAAGGAGTAGAAAGAGTAAGGGTCCAGCCATTGCTAAGACTAGAGGGAACTAGCAAATGGGAGCAAGGGGTAGGATTACTAGGGCTAAGAAAGGGAGGCATCAACCAAATATTGAGCTTTGAGTCTTGTCTCCAACAGGTTTTCAGCATGCTGAAAGGCTTTCCATTGATGTCCAGGTCGTCTGGTCTTCCATCTGGAACAAGTTTGATATGAGAGTGGTGAATACAAGTTTTGATCCTCTTCAGCATGGCCTTAGGGATTTCCTTTTAGACTTAGCATTTCAGCTTGTTAGGTGGAACAATGGATGCAGTATTCTCTTCTGTAACTGCTTCCAGCTGACATTAGGACAGTTGTCATTGGTGCCCAAGAAGGCCGAAATTATAGTCCAAGGCTGGGCAATGGGGCATTTATCAAAAGCATCTGATTGACTGATCCAACTGGAAGACAGGGAACAATCACATCAGCTGGACTGGTTTATATCAGCTTTCAGAGAGCCTAGAGCTCAGCAGCTTGCCGTTCTCACGTGATCCCTAGATAGAGTTTTGTCAGCAAGGTGAAAATCTGCTGACACAAATATAGACTATGGACAGAAGTTTAAATTGTCTAATAACTGGGGAAAGTAAGGAATTCCAAGACCAAGAGAAAAATCCCATCTTCAAGAACAGGGGGGTGTACTTATCTGGAGTCTGTTTGATCGTGGAGGTGGATTCAAGTCTTAAGACTTTTTGATTCCCTGAAGTTTATGTGAATTGTAGTCACAAAAGGGTGTACATTAGTAGAAAAATCAGTTAACAGGTGTCTGTAAGACAGCAGGAGTAGATCCATGCCTTCGAGACCTAGTACAAGCTATTGGTTTGGGTTAAAGGGCATGGAACATTCTTTTCTCAGTCCAGAGGGATGGATATACAGATTGAACAGAGATGTTTCTGGAATGACGAGAAGCACCCTTAAGGCTATATTTAGGAGACAACAAAAGATAATTTAAAGTCTTGAGCTTCTGACTGGTAAGCAACCAGTGCTCCATGACTCATGAACTCCATTGATCAATGTTAAAACTCTGAACTTTTGAAATCATAGTATAACAATAGCATGGGGGTATATTAAACATGTCTAACCCTTCTTTATACACTTTAAATCATTTTTATACCTCTACAGCCTGCATTTATATACCTTAAAGCATCTTCAATCTGAAACCATTTTTTCACATCCTCTAACCTTTATCACTTGCATTACCAACCTCAGTTTCCTAGACCTTCAAACACTTTCTTAGACGCTTTCATATCCTTGTACTTTACATAAACTTTTTCTATCCAATTCTTTAACATGAGATATGGGTCATTAATTATTGAAAGCAGTCATTTAATATCAAGCCTGTGAGTAAGACAAACATGTTTGTTATTTTAAAATAAGAGACCTAGTAGTATTTTTAAAATTAACTAATGAATTGACTAATGAACTAACACAGTGGTGGATTATCCTGAGGAAAGAAGCTAGTTGTCCACAGTTAGCTTAGCTGTCAATATGATCAGAGACCTGAGAAGGATAAATTACAATTTAGATGCCTTATATTAGTTCAAATGACAGAGGTTAGTCTATAGTCCACTACCTACCTAAACAGTTCTCTTAGGCAGAGGCAGTCTGGCCATCAGGCCCAGAAGATAAGAAGTTTTTTCCTGTAGAGGAGGAACATGGGAGAGATTGACCTCACCATGTCTTCAACAACATATTGCAATCAGTTCTCTGGTGTTCTCTGCTTGTCCACAGTTTAGACCAGGTGCTGGCAGTGGACAAAGCATTGGCACAGTTATACCCAGTGGTTAGCAACCACGATCCAGGTGGTAGTCTTTGTTGATATGCCCATATCTTCTTGGAGACCTTGGGGGGTCATTGTTATGATTTGGGAGTCTCTGTCATAGAAAGTTTAAACATATTTAATGTCCTACTTAGCAGATCTCTGACTGGTTTGATGGCTAGTACCAACTTTGAATATCTGAGTTAAACCATCTTTGTCTGTCTTTAGTTATCTGCTTTAAACTGTACCGTATAGACATAAAACAGGAGGCTAAGTAAAGTTTAATATTGCAAATAATTGTGTCATTTCTTAGCATGACTTAAATATATTTCTGAATATATTAAAGGATATGATCATTCATAAAGTTACTGGCTATCAGCTTGTATTTCTTAATTACTGTAGCATTTATGAGACTACAACTGTTATAGTAGCTTTTGAAAGCTGTTTCTAAAGCCTGTTAGGTTTGAGCCTTAAAAAGCATGATGTTGAGTTGAAGCTCTTCTAGTATCAAAATAAAACTTTTCTATCTAGAAACATAGTCCATAAAGAGACTAGGAATTTTTCTGACCTTTATAAGGTGTATCAGATCAGTATAAAAATCTATACCATATAAAAATATGAGGCTGTATTATAACTTAATAACATTAGCAAAACCAAGGCTAAACATAAAGCAATTATCGGTAGCCTTTTAATGCTATAAACCTCTAAAGCAATAATAAAATAAACTATCTTTCAAAGAGTGAAAACATAAGTCAATATTGTAACAATTTACCGAGATAGGATAGAGACCATATAAAAATATCTCACGTCAAAAATATCTTTGGGGACTTGTTTCCCTGGTCCACTCTAATCACATGTTACTGCCCTTAATCGGGATGCTGGTGAAGCCATGTCTTTCCATAACAAGGATGGCTGCCAGTCATGTGCCTGCCCTTAACCAAGAAGGCAGTGAAGCTATGTCTTCACCTTCTCCAGGCCTTTGCAAAGATGGTGACTAGCCATGTGTTGGCTACATCTCTGAATGGAATCATGTCATATGATTTCAGATTAACTGAACATAGACTTTTAGTTACTAACCCCAAGTTGTGAGTTTAAACATATCCAACAATTTCTAAGTCAATCCTATTTTTGACCCTGAACTTTAAGAACAAACCTGTGTCTGAAAAGGATGAGCAACAACACATTTTTGGAGCTAGCAATAAGGGAGAATAACATAAAATGACAGTAGAATAGTGTGAAATAAGTTCAAAATTATCTATATTTAAATAACAACTGAATCCCTATTTTATTAGATTCAGTGGCCAGAAAACCAAGGGGTAAATTGAGCCTGTGGCTGACTGCAGAATCAGGGTTGAATTGCCTCATACCATGTGGTCATCTTAAGATGGGAAAGTCACATGGCAGTTTGCAAGACATGTGGTCAACATGGTTATTAATGTTTAAGTCTTTTTTCCAAGTAGATCTATCTATCTATCTATCTCTCTATCTCTCTATCTCTCTATCTCTCTATCTCTCTATCTCTCTATCTCTATCTCTATCTCTATCTCTATCTCTATCTCTATCTCTTCATGTTACAAAGTTTGTCTGCCATCAAGGAAAGTTTTTGTATATGAAAGCATGAAGGTACAGCTTAATACCTCATTAAAGAAACATTGTTTTAAATCCTATCCTTTATTAATCTGATTTTTAGGACAAGAATTGCATAAAAATATTATCCCAGTTTTAAAGTATCTTTAAAGATCTGTTTCCTTGGGTTGGCTCATGCCAGGTGGTGTTACACACAATGGATCCAACCTTGAGTTATGAGTTCAAAGCTAACTTTTTTGTTACAGATATTACAGATATTTTTTTACAATACCTAATAACTTATAAACCAATAGTCTATGACCAAGACATGCAGAACATAGTAAGCTTATACATTTAAGACTAGTTGGAAATAAACATGCCGTGACTGCATACATTTATATATTAAAAAACCCTACAGACAAACTTTGCTTACTTCTTTTTGCTGTAATTTCAATAGAGGAGCACCTTGCCACATGCTAAATCCAATTCTCAGGGGCACAGAGGTTTTGTAGCAAGACTAGCAGTACCTTCCTTACCATAGAGACTGAGAAGCTGTTGGTGACCCTTTAAGAGCAGCTTGTGCAGATCAACAACCCCAGGCAGGGCTCCAAAGGGGATACCAGTTTATGAGTTTTCGTTGTCCCAAAACAGCTGTTTTTTTTCTAAAAATCCTTGAAGTGAATTAAAGCTATGTCAAAGGGAAAAAGGCCAAAAGATGAAGTTTTAATGAAACAACAAAATGAACAAACAACAAAAGAAAGGAAACTACAGGAATAAAATAACAGACGTGGACAGAGTGACCACCAAGGACAACCAATAGAGTTGGGGAGGAGAGGGAAGGGACCCAGATGTCCCACCAAAGGAACCTAGATGTCCTGTAGTGTAGGCCAAGCCCAGCTGGAAGGAACTCACCATTTGACTCATGGTGGAACATAAAGTCAGTCCAAGGATAAGCAGAAACAACACAATAGCAGCAGCAGCAGCAGCAGCAGCAGCAACAACAACAACAACAACAATAACAACACAAACCAGACACATAGAGACACGACATACTTCCCCAGGAATCAAAAAAGAAAGCAAAACAGTGATGGTGGTTTATCCCATACCTGGGCTCGGCCTGATGGCCATGACTCATCTGCAGTCACCAAAACCAAGGATAGACTAGAACCTTTTGATTGTGACAGATGAGGGTCCAGAGTGTCCTCAGAACCCCCTGGCCAGGAAGAAGTCAGTATGTCTATTTACCTATTTTTCTGTAGCCTCCAGATTGTGATGGACACCAGAATAACACAAAAACAGGACAAGACAGAGGCATGCCCTGAATCACCAATTGTCAGAGAACTGAACTCACTCTCCTGAAAACACCTTACTATTGAGTCAGCGGGGGTACCCCAGCAAACCTGGTCGAGCCTCTAAATATAAGGATACAAGAACCACTGAAAGAAGACCCCAGACTCGAATAGTATGTAAATACAAAGAGCATGTATTCTGCAGGAATAGCTAGCAGGTGAAGGTCAACTATCAAAGCAAAATGGTGGCAACCATTGCAAGGGAATGCAATGGTTGGGGGAAAGCTTACAGGCTCCTTTTAAAGACAGCTAGGGATTTTCCAGTTGCAGTTGGGTCACCTTCATTAGGATGGTTGAGCTTATGGAATATTTGTACTTCTGATTGGTTCATACCTCAAGGGAGAGAGGGTTACATTACAGGGTCTTTTTCCCTATAAAGGGAAACAGGGCCTTCTTTTGTAAGGCTCTTGCCAGATGTCAGGCAGTTACTGATTGGTTGTCCTTTTCCTGAATTTTTCCCAAGAAGCCTGAGCTATCTTCCTGGGAAACTGAAGCTTAAGACTTAACATGGTTGACTGTTCTAAAAGGGAATGAGTTAGGTCCTTTCGCTTTTAGGAGTCTGTGATAATTTCAAGTCCCCATACTAGACTTATTGTTTGACTATGTTTTCTATACAACAAAAGTGTTTCTATCTGAAAGTAGTATAGCCTTTCCTGACATGAGAATTACTGTTGATACCATTTCTGCTAACCTCCATCATCAGTACTAATACAGTCTGTGTGGAAAAAATAATTACAAATATCTAATGTAGATAACTAACAACTAATAGCTTATTCACATCAGAAATACCCTGTTCATGTTTAAATCTAAAACATAACAAAATAATTTTAAAGATTTATTTATTATTTCATGTGTATATGTGTATGCCTGAGTGTATATGGGTACATTGTTGGGAAACCTTGTTACATAAGGTCAAAGTCTACCATGTCTGGATATCTCCTCTGAGCTCAGCACAAAATGGAGGAGTCCCTTTTATGTAGGGCTTCCTAATGGAGGACTCCCTTTCTATGCAGGGCTTTCAATTCTCTACCTTATCTGGGGAGCCCAACTCTCATATTTTACCTGTAGAATGTCAAGTAATCTATGCTGAAATTACAGGTTCACCATCCTGAAATGTCTTCCCATGAAAATGAAGAATCCCCAGGACCTAAACTTCATCCAGTGAAACTTCATTGTAAGAAGAACCTCTTCCCACTTTCCAAGGTATATATGGTCCTCATTTACTGTAAATAAAGAGCACAAGCTATTTCATTGACTATTGTCCAAGAGGATTGTTTTTAAAAAGAGCTGTAACACTGAAATCTTTGGGAGAGACACCCCCACCTCTACCCTATCCCACACTCACTGTTGGACCAGAAGAACCCTGCTGAACCACGTGTTGTTGTTTTCATTGATTCACCCTTTCCCACCCAGTGTACATTGGGTCTAGACACCCAAGTGAAAGAATCAAAAAATGGAACCACAGTGCACTGCATGTGTGCAGTACCTGAGAAGTCCAGAAAAAGGCTTCCAATTTAATGGAGTTAGAGTTAACATATGGTAGTCAGCTGACAGTTGAGTACTGGAATCCAACTTGGGTCTTCTGCAAGTATGTGCTCTTAGCTGAGTCATCCTTTCAGCCACAAAAACCAAAATCCATCTATCCAAGCAAGCAAGCAAGCAAGCAAGTAACCAACCAACCAACAACAACCCCAAAACAAAAAACAATAACAACAAAAGACCCAACAACTTTTATTCTTCATTCATTTGAATTCTGGGAATACTTTTCCAAGAAATTGACTTTAACAACAACAACAACAACAACAACAACAACAATGCCAGTTTGTGCATAAGGATTTTGCAGCTCTTATTTCTAACATATAAGGCTGGCACACTGGGTATGAAGAAACTGAGGCTCGAGGAGGTGAACAGAGCAGAGAATAAAGCCAGGATTTGCCAGGCAGCACTTTCTGGCAAGCTGCATGACCTCTACCTACCCAAGAGCTCTCAGACAGCTGTGTAGGCCTACAGGGCCAGCGTGGCTGCAGCCCCACACCACAGCCAATATTTAGAATCCTATATGCTGATGGTAGTCCATCTTACTTGATGACATAGGAAGTACTCTGCTGGTACTCTATGAATGATTCCTACTAAGTTGGAATGATGAAATGCTCAGCTGTGCAGCTGTGCCTTCTGCTGACTACTACCCATGTGGTCATTATGCTTGGATCATTGTCAAAGCCCCTGGGTCTGCTGGCCCTCTGGCTTCTGCAGTTGTAGACTCAAATCAATCCAGATCATGTAAAAGGCACATGTACTGATAGTCCACTTGTACCAGGTTCTGACTGATGCTGTATGAGAACTATTTCTACTGTCTTCTTCTTGCTCTAAATACAATTTTGAGTACACAGAAGGATTTCAGAGGTTATATGAGAGTACTGCACAATCTGTCTGAGGCTCAGAGTAGTCGTGAATGTGGGTCTTAGGGAAGGGAGGCAAAAAGGAATCTCCATGGACAACTAGAGATGACTCTCAGTCATTAGCATTCTGCAGTTGTCTATGAGATCCACAGTAGTTCACTTAGACTATCAATATGCATCAACACATAGTTCCTTCATGTGGCACCTGCCACAAGTAGCTGTCTATGACACAGTTGTACCTCATAACACCCAAAGCCATCAGGCCACCTTCCATGTCAGGTCCTTTTCCTGGACATTGCTATAGATGGCAGGTAAGTGGATTTCACTCACCACCCTGAGCCTCATCCCTAAGACTTGACAAGGCTTGCTAGATCGGCAACCAACATCTTTTTTAATAGAGTTCAACTAGTTAATTTAAAATATAGATATAGATATATAGATATTGTTTCAGTGTAAAATAGGAGCAGAATGGTATTTTTTGAAAGGTAAGTACTTTATGCCACATGGATCCATTTTGAAAACATTTTTCTTCTGCCTGTGGTAATCTAGGGTTGAAAGACTGCATAGAGTCAACAGCCGAGAGAGAACATGGGCTCACCCAGGTGATTAGCAGTGGCTTCTTATTAAAAACTATAGAATATACTTGTTCAACAGTCCCATTGGCTTTGATGATTTTTCCATTATCAGTGCTGTGGGACTCCAACCTGTGCTCCACCACTGTCCTCTTGCCCATCACACTCAGAACAGGGTTCTACTCTGCAAATGTACAGGAATAGAAAGCAAAAGAGACACACAAGAAAGAGCGGGGGCAAGTCAATCTCTCACAGACACCCTGTCTGGGATCATGTCTCTCAGCCCCACTTTATCAGTACGAACTCTTTAGTGGGTTTCCTGGTCTATTGCTGTTAGCACCTTCATCTCATGGTCCAATTGGATGTAGACCAGTCCTTTAACATGTGTACTTTTGGAATACATGTCCTACTCAAACCATGACAGGTACTTCACATACAGGTCTTTTACCATGAGTTAGCTTGGAGCCCGTGCACATTGCATCCTGGGCCTGGTGTCTGCCTGTTCTCTCCCCCCCCCCTTTCCCATCCATTTTCTTGTTTTTTGTTTCTATTTTATTTCTCAAAATTATAAGTGCTTGGCAGATTCAAATGGTAACCAAGAGCAGCAGGCTCATGGTGGAGAGCTGAACAAACCTGGCCTTGTTCTACACACAGAACCAACTCCTCTTGTGCAGGGCATCAGGCACTGACTCCGTGCTACACTCAGGGACCCAAAGAAGCTAAACAAGAAGGAAGGCACAGCGAGGATGGCGAGGATGCTTGAATCTCACTTCTAAAAACAGGAATAAAATAGTCATAAGAGGCAGATAGAGGGAGGGAACTAGGGGCTATGGGGGAGGGGAGAGGAATAGAGTTCTCCAGGATCAAGTGTGAGGAGTGATAGAACATTTGGCCGGATGGCCATGAAAATGAATGGAAATCTGCAGCTGAAAAAGCCTTTGATAAAATCCAACACCACTTCATGTTAAAAGTATTAGAGAGATCAGCAATACAAGGCATATACCTACATATAATCAAAGCAATATAGAGCAAGCCAATAGCCAACATCAAGCTAAATGGAGAGAAACTTAGAGCAATTCCACTAAAATCAAGGATAAGACAAGGCTGCCCACTCTCTCCCTATCTATTCAATATAGTACTTGAACTTCTGGCCAGAGCAACAAGACAATTAAAGGAGATCAAGGGTATGTAAATTTGAAAAGAAGAAGTCAAAGTATCGCTATTTGTGGGTGATATGATAATGTACACAACTGACCCATAAAATTCTACCAGAGAACTCTGAGAGCTGATAAACAGCTTCCGCAAAGTGGCTGGATATAAAATTCACTCAAACAAATCAGTAGTCCTTCCTTATACAATAATAAACTGGCCGAAAAAGAAATTAGGGAAACAACACCCTTTCAATAGTCATGAATAATATAAAATATCTTGATGTAACTCTAACCAAGCAAGTGAAAGATCTGTATGACAAGAACTTCAAGTCACTGAAGAGAGAAATTAAAGAAAATATCCGAAGATAGAAAGATCTCCCATGCTCATGGATAGGTAGGATTAACATAGACAAAACAGCCATGCTATCAAAAGCAATCTACAGATTCAATGCTATCCCCATCAAAATTCCAACAAAAATTTTTATAGACCTCGAAAAAGCAATTCTCAACTTTATACGGAAAGCCAAAAAAAAAACAAAAAACAAAAAAACAACCCAGGAGAGCCAAAAGAATCCTGAACAATAAAAGAACTTCTGGGGGAATCACCATCTCTGACCTCAAGCTGTACTACAGATCTGTAGTGATAAAAACTGCATTGTATTGGTACAGAGACAGACATGTTGATCAATGGAATTAAATTGAAGACCCAGAAATAAACCCATACACCTATGATGGACACTTGGTTTTTGATAAAGAAGCCAAAAACCATACAATGGAAAAAAGAAAGCAACAATGGTGCTGGTCTAACTGGATGTCCTCATGTAGAAGGAATGTGTTCTTAATCTTTTGTTTGTTTGGTTGGTTTTTTCGAGACAGGGTTTCTCTGTGTAGCCCTGGCTGTCCTGGAACTCACTCTGTAGACCAGGCTGGCCTCGAACTCAGAAATCCACCTGCCTCTGCCTCCCAAGTGCTGGGATGAAAGGTGTATGCCACCACTGCCCAGCGTGTTCTTGATCTTGAGACAGAGCAATACACAAAGAAAGTTGAGTGTCTGTGGCAGAGCGTCAGGCACATCCATCCTACTTGTCCTTGAAGCATCATCTCCTGTGAGTTGTAGACTGCCTCAGGCATTCTGGGATAATATTTACACTAGAATAAATACTGGCTTCATGTAAAACAATTGTTCTAGCATTTGGGAGCAATTAAAAGATAAACATATAGGGTGTATTGAAACAAGGAGGACATTTTTTTTCTTTAGAGAATTGGGTCTCAAACTACTTTCCAGAGCAGAATGCCATTCAAAATGGACAGTTACCATGCAACATACCTGGGCTTGGCAAGGGCAGAGTCCTATCCAACCATCCTACCATGAGCAAAAGCTGGCCACACAGTAGGACAGCTTGTTGCAGTGAGTGCTGGTTTACTTTCAAAATGACAGATCATAAATAACTTTGATTTTCCACGAAGTTTATCTCTTCTGATAAACAAAGAACTGGTCACAGTGCATATTGACTAAAATGCAAAGGGTTACATGCACCTGCACACACATTTATTTGTGCAGTATACATGTGTGCCCATGCATGTAGAAGCCAGAAAGCCATGTCTGGTGTCTTCGTCAATGGAAACCCACCTTACTTTGATGAGAGAGTCTCGCACAGTCTGGATCTCACTGATTCTCTAGACTGGCTGGCCATTGTGATCCAGGGATCTGTTTGTCTGCTTTCCCAGTGCTGGCATTATAGGTATCTGCTACTACGTTTAGTTTTTACATGGATGCTGGAGATCTGAAATTAGGTCCTCACACTTGCAATAACTTTGCCAAGTAGTCCTGTCTCTGCCGTCAGTATCTTTGTCATCATAGACTTTGAGTTGCCAGAAGAGATGTTAACTTCCTAAGTATTAAACCTCAGGGAACAGGCAAGCTGTAGCTGCATATGCTTATAGTTTCAGCGCCCAGATTCAGAGACATGGGGATTACTGTAAACTCAAGGTTAGCCTGGCCTGAATTATGAGTCCTAAGCTTGTCAGGGCTACATATGAAGGCCTTGTCTTAAAAGTAAATTAATAAAATAAACAAAAAGGAAACCCAAAGCCCCATAAGGAACAGCTAGGCTCTTCTCAGGTCTGTATAAATTAGATACTGTTGTTTTATAAAGGAGGAAAAAGACAGACCTATGTAAATAATTTATTCTCATAGTATGCAACAGAAGAAATGAACAGGTCTCAAGTAATTGTTCCTTTTCAACTTCTTTTCTGACTTTAAGGTTTATATTTTATCAATGAAGTACAAATGTTTGAGGCTCAGAATGGTCCCACTGCATCAAGTATGGTTTGTTTATTTGAGGTTGTCCCTCTTTTTCCTGGTAAATGCATGAATGATGATACTTTTGTCTACATGCCAATATGTCTAGGATGACATCTTTGCCTATTTACAATGACATTGTTATTCATGCCACCTGTGCCCATGTCTTCACGCAGCCCAACCAGAAGTTCCTGTCTTTTGGATCCGGGCAGGCACGGAGCTTAAAATACTTTGTGTGTGCCTTTTCCAAGGTTTCAGTGGAGTTGACCGGAGTTCTTAATGGAAATCCATGTTTGCTCAGTTAAAACAAATAACCACAATGGTGCTCAGTGCTGGGACTCAGCGTCGTGTGGGCAGCCACAGATAAAGCAGAGCATGAATCTGCTGCCTGAGTGCTTCGAGCATGATGCTTTTTAAATAAGCCGATGGGGATCACCTGCCACCCATGTGCCCTGGGAGTTGCTCCCCTGAGGCTGCCTGTGGTTGCTAGACAACATGCTGTCCTGCTGGAGTGGCTGCTGGGATTTAGGCTTCACTGAGGAACTTAGGTAATCACCCACACTCAGAAAGCAGCTTCTTTAAATCAACAGAGGCCCCCATCCTATTTACCCAGGTGCAGTCGGCAGGTCACTGACCTCTCTCCACCTAGTGCTTAAAGAACCTGGCTTCAAACTCATCTTCCCCAAAGTCCATACTGTTTCCAGATCCACATTGTGGGTAGTCAGCATTTGTCAACACAGGGCTTTTCTTCATTCAGCTCATGATGGGATGACTATCTTTTCAGATGGCGTGAAGAAGAAATTCTTCCTGAAGACTGGCCCTACACCTGCCTGTGCTCTAAGCTGCCATGCTAAATGGAGGCCTTCAGACTCACAATTCCCACCTGTACTAGCCAAATTCTGAGGACTAGCAAAAAATAAAACTATTTCTCTGATAAAGTTTTTAAGCCACATGTGCTGGGTGGCTCATGCCTGTAGTCCCAACATCCTAGAAGCTGAGGTGGGTGATTGGTATTAGTTCAAGGCCAGCCTGGACTACATACTACATAGTGAGACCCTTTATCACAAAGATGTGTGTGTGTGTGTGTGTGTGTGTGTGTGTGTGTGAGAGAGAGAGAGAGAGAGAGAGAGAGAGAGAGAGAGAGAGAGAGAGAGAGAGAGAGAGGAGAAAGAGTGTTCAAGTGTGATGGTGAAGACATTTAGTACTTGCACGGCTAAAACAGTAAGATTGAAGCCAGCATGGGTTACATACTAACTTCCAGACGTATCTGTTGATAGCACTGCCTCATTAACATCTTGCTCGGGCAGAAGACTTGACCAATATGCTGCTTCACACTGAAAATCCCACCCTCCAAGCCTCTAGGCCAGGCCTGATCAGGTCTGCTGGGAGCATCTCACCAGTGAGTTATCCATCTCTTCTGGGGATGTGAGAGCAAGCAATGGACCACTCTTTCCAAAGCTTCCAGCATGGCAGGTGGAGCCCACTCTCAGGAGAAGTCAGGCTTTTTAGGACTGAAGATTTCCCCAGGATGCCTTTTACATCACCCTCAGAGGCTTCCTATAGCCATGAAAATTTAAGGCACAGCACCTAAGATCAAGTGTACTGTATGGGTCTGGAAACATCTACCAAGAAAGCATCTAAACTTTGTCATATTCTCTTTTCTGTTGTCATTGTTCACAGTACCATTTCTAAGAAGAGTAAGTGAAGTTTGTGGATGTCCTAACACCGCGCCTTCCCAATTCTCCTGACGTCACAGGAGCATGATGTGAAAGGTAGGTGGATAGCTGGACAGGTGTGTTGAGGCTACCTCTCCCATGGAGTAGATCAGGAGGGGAAGTAAGCCAGGCCAGAAAGGCTCTCAATGACCTCTAGATAGAGTTAGGTTCAACTGAGTGGTTATATCAAAGAGGTAGTAGTATTGTGGGTACTGACCAGTCAGGACAAAAGGAGCCCAGCCCTCAACAACCCATGGAGCACTGATAAGTTCCCACTGTAGGTCTTCAAACTTGAATAGGTCTTTTATGATGTTAAGAGCTACTTGGGACTCAGTCTCTCTTCAAAGAAATGGTGGCAGCAATTGACTATGGATATCACAAAAGGGCTCTTGGCCAAGCCCTCTCAGGAAACCCAGTGTAAGTAGTATCATGGCCACAGAGCCATTCTGTAATAAACACTGAAGTTTTTAAGAAGACCTGGGCTGCAGAAGGCTCTCAAGCACCTTAGTCAAGCTCCTGTACACACAGCAGGACTCTAGGATAAGACTGGAGATGAGGCTTAGATGAAGCTGTCCCCGGGGCTTGCACATTTAGAAGGGTGATGCTTGGGTGTTGTTGGGAGAGATAAAGCCTGTGTATTCAGAACTTGGGAGGTCACAGAACTGGGTATGTATAGACCTAGGGATGGCAGTCCTACCCTGGACCTTTTGTTTATACATTCAAAAGACGGTATCAACTCAACAGAGCATGGGCACCATTGGCCCTCAAGAGCCCCTTCATTCTCCATGTTTAGCTCCTTGAACATTCATGTTTATTCGTCGACAGTCATGTGTGCAGAACCCTAAAAGTATGGGCTTAACATAACTCAAGACTGACCACCAACCTTAAAATGGCTGCTCCTTTTAAGTACAAAAACCCGGGGGCTCTCTTAAGCTTGATCCTTCAGAAGATGAGAGGTCAGCTAAGTCATCCTGAACAAGCTCAGGGCAAAGTTCAGCATCCCATTTAGACCTATGCGAGCCTGACAAGTGGTGGCCAATGCAGGCTTCATGTAGACTTTTCTGCCTGTGCCGCATTTTCTAAATTTAGAGCTGCCTTCAGAGACTCAGATCAAGACAGCCACGGCATTTTTGTCTTAATTGTCTCATTTCTGCTAAGTTTTTTTTTTTTTTTTTAATATCACAATCAAAACCCCAATTCAACAGCAGAGGGACTGGATTAAATTGACAGTCATATGAATGAGTTTGTCCTTTTCAGGAAAAGTCAAATTATTGAGGATTAAATACTTTGCTGCTTTCTAAAAATACCAAGCAGGATTCAGAGGGAAGAGTCCCAGAACACTGTGACAATAACTGACAGCCAAGCTGAATCCTCCCTGCTTCCTGCAAGGTGTGTCCTCATTAGGACATGGATTCCCGCTTAACCAGGGGGGAAATGAGCACGGGATGGTAACAATCCTAACTCAGCATATCCTAATGAAAACAGAATATTCTATAAAGGTAAAAAAATCAATAGATGTTAGCCAGCCTTATGCTAATGAGCTACTCAGAGTTCTTTGCCAGTCTCTTGGGGGTTGAGAAAACTATGACACAAAGCCCAGCCTCAGTAGGGTCAGCAGTTTCCTGTTGGGATCTTTCCTCTCCGCTTTTAGACCAAGTTTGGATGCTCAATGATACAGTATTGATTTAAAGATGTATTTGTTCTCATCTGTTCAGAAAGAGTATGGAATGTGCATTGTGGGACTCTCTAATTGGATTCAGCATGTTTTGTATTAACTAATTAGGAGCTCGCCTTTTTTGTGTTCACTGCATTTTTGGTCTCTCAGCTATTTCTTTATTCGGTGAAACTGGAATGCTAGATTCATTATTTTCTTTTAAATGTTTGACAGTGTGATTTCAGCCCGTTGAGGTGCCTGGGTACATTGTAGGAAGAGCCAGTGCTCTCCTCTGTGCTCCTCTCATTGTCCTTCTGTAATCTCAGGATCATACTCCCCTTCCTGGACTTCCTGTCACATAACAAGTGCACATACACAAACATGTGTATGATTATGACTGACCACAGGTCACACACGTGTGCTGAGAGGCTCTCTGAATTATCTCACAGAGACTCTATTAGTTTTGTATACAGTCTTTTAAATGAGATGGTTGCTTGGTTGCACCAGCCACAAATCAAGTGCAACCACTTGGGGCATTTTTGCCTTAGAATTCTGGAGTGAAGTAAATGTTCTAGAGCTTCAGGCCACTGCTGCATCTGATTCTGCACAGCCTCTAAACCTGCCAAGTCATCCGGGCCAGAGCTTCTGAAATGCCTAGGCTCGCTCAGTCCTAGAGAATAACTGGGAAGGGGTGGAACAGACCTATATGAGTGTCCTGAGGAAGGGCCAGCTGTGATTAAACTAGATAAGCCCAGGGTGGAGATGAGCCATAGAAGATAAACATTTCCAATAATAGGGTAAATAGGGAGAATAGGGTAAAGCCACCTCCTTGAAAAGTGTGCTGGCAAAAGGTCCAGACTTGGGGAGAGCAGAGTGTGCTAAGCCAGATACAGCCAGAACTCCTGACACTCAGTATTCACAGAAGTCTTAATCTCCTAACATCATAAATGTGTTCCTCCAAGTATGGCATGGTCCAGTGTCCTTCTCACCATTATAAGACTATGTCTTACTTCTAGTTAGAGTGTGGCATTTTGGTGCCTTAAGACATAATAGCTCAGGTGTGGCTTCTTGGTCTTGGGACTATTTTCTCCTCTAGGGCAAGCAGTTCTGTCCTGGAGGGTTGTCACCATGATCAAAGTAAAGCACAACTTGGGTTTTAAAGACTCAAAGCAGTGCTCATGCTGATGTCCATAGCTGCAGCCTCTGCAGTTGACAGAGCATGTCAAGAGCAGGTGTGACAAGTGTTAGAGTGACGATTAAAGGTGAGATTGATATTAAGATGTATCTTAAGGTTAGTATTGAGGTTATGGTCGTACATAGTATGAAGGGAAGGTCAATCTGGAGCTGGGCTAGGTGGGTTGATATTAAACTTGGATGTAAATAAAGGCTGAGACTAGGTTAGACCACTCTTGGGTGGTCACTTGTGGCATCTTTAGATACAGAGAGGACAACTGGAGGAGGATTTAAGGAGATATCAGAAGCCTAGAAATGGGTCTACTGTAATCACCTTATGAATGTCACTATGTTCTATGCTTGGCTTGAAGGCTGTAGTCAGAAGTCACTATGAGCCAGGAAGGGTGGTATATATCTATAATCCCAGATTCTAGAAGGCAGATGCAGGTGGATCTCTGCGAGTGTGAGGGTATCCTAGTCAAAGTTCTAGGCCAACCAGGAATATATAGCAAGACCTTGCCTCAAACAAAACAAAACAAAACAAAACAAAACAATGAAAACAAGTATCTATTGCTATAATGAAACCCAAAAAGCTACACATGTTGCTCCAACATGTCCTGGGTGGTCTGGAGTGGCCAGTGCCTATAATTGCCTCTGGTAGAGTTTCTGTGGGGACTAACTGCCTTTGGCTCTGAGTAGCTGATGTATAGAGGTCAGTGATCTGTAATGTTTGATAAGCCATGGCTTTCTTGTTGCAGAGACTCTTTTTTAGGAAACTCATCTAATCGTCTAGCTGTGTTGAGTGGATTCTGCTGGTGAGGGAGGGACTCTAGGCCATATCTCTGAGAATCAGCTCACAAATGGATCAGCTCTTACTCTAGGATTGTAGACCAGTCTCCCTCAGTGGTTAGCACTGTCCCAGTCTTGAGAGGGTACTGGGACAAGTACCCATGGTGCTCTCTGGGTACTTCAGCAGTGGCAAAAACAAATGAGCAATGCTCAGGCCAAGCTGTGAAATCAGCTGTGCTGATGCCTGCCAAGTAAAGCAGCAGCTGCCGCTGGATGATCCAAGAGTGACCAGGAGAGGAAGGAAGCCAACAGCAGAATAGAAGAGACAACCAAGCAGGCCGGAGAGTGATAAACAAAGCCAATGTTGACTGTCAACTTGAATGGGCTGAGAGATCATTAAGGCATACTTTCTGGTATTGTTTGTGAAGATGTTTCTAGAGACACTTACATAAGAAGAAAAGGACACTTGGATGTGGGTGGTACCATCCCCATTATCCATGGTCCCTGGTGGAATCAAAGGAGAAAAAAAGAGAAAGCCAGACATTTTCTCTCTGCTTTCTAGTTCCATGGCATGGGCTGTTGTTTTCACCCTCCTGCATGATGGAATGGAAATCCCAGAAAATCTGAGCCAAGCACATCTCTCCTCAGGTTGCTTTGCTTTGGTGTTGGCTACAGACTCAGAGACTGGTACCACATGGGCTTAACTCAAGATTTAAATACATTCTTGGTGGCCATGGAGATGGCTCCATAGGTAAAATGCTTGCCACACAAGCATGACACCTGACGTTGGATCTTCAGCATCCATTAAAAAATGTTGAATGTAGTGTGATAGCGTACTTCTCTAATCCAAGGGTGGGAAAATGGAGTCAGGAGGATTCCTGGAGCTCACTGGCCATGCAGTCTGGGTGAACTGATGAACTCCAGGCTCAGTGATAGATTCAGTGATATAATGAATAAGGAAGATAATCAATACTAACCTATGTGTTCCAGATACTTACCCACATGTATACATACATACCCACTTATGAATACACCTACATAAACAAGTGTATTCCCCTCTCTCTCTCTCTCCCCTCTCTCTCTCTCTCTCTGTCTCTCTCTGTCTCTCTCTCTCTCTCTCCCAGACACACACACACACACACACACACACACACACACACACACACACACACACACACACACATTTTAACTGATAAACTTTCAGCCCTGTACATACCTTCATGATAATGTTGCTAAGAGGGAGACTCACCCCTGGTATTCTCAAAGTGCTCTTATAGAAGGCACCTGATACAGGTGGGATCTCAAGGCAGCTTGGTGCAGATCTTGGAGAACCCTGATCATGCAGGACAGGTTGGGCATCAGGCTGGTCTGGAAGACAAGACAACTGCAGAAGAACTTGGAGGAACCTTTGTTACTCAGGGGGAAATGATTCCTTGTCTATATGCACTGAAACAACACCGGAACGTACTGTCAGAGTTCAATGCCCAAACAATTGAAAGACCTATTCTAAGGGACCTTGGGATTTGGAGTCATCTTTAGAAGTATTGTCAAGAGAACAGAGGTTTTATAGTAGGCTCTGTTGAGGGTCTGTTTCCATTCCTGCGTTGTATGGCTCATTTTCTCAGTTTCTGGCCTCTTTATGTTGCATGATTCCATGAATGTCATCAGTTTCACCCAAATGATTTTTTTTTTTATTTTTGATACTTTATTTACATTTCCAATGTTTCCCCTTTTCTGGGTCTCCTCTTTGGAAACCCCCTATCTCCTCCCCATCCCCGCCTTTTTGAGGGAATTCCACCTCCCACCCACCCGCCCACCCATCCCCATATTCCCACTTTGACATTCCCCTTTACTGGGGCCTCTAACACCCTCAGGCCCAAGGGCCTCTCCTCTCTCCCTGATGGCCATCGAGGTCATCCTCTGCCACATATGTGGT
>CM052716.1:1939684-1980298 GCA_028551405.1 Uromys caudimaculatus
GGTCCTCAGGTAGTATTATGTCCAATTTTTGGGGGTTCGCCAAACTGATTTCCAGAGTGGTTGTACCAGCTTGCAATCCCACCAACAGTGGAGGAGTATTCTTCTTTCTCCACATCCTCGCCAGCATCTGCTATCACCTGAGTTTTTGATCTTAGCCATTCTGACTGGTATGAGGTGGAATCTCAGACTTGTTTTGATTTGCATTTCCCTGATGACTAGGGATGTTGAGCATTTCTTTAGGTTCTTCTCAGCCCTTCGAATTTCCTCAGTTGAGAATTCTCTGTTTAGCTCTGTTCCTCATTTTTTGATGGGGTTATTTGGTTTTTTGGAGTCTAACTTCTTGAGTTCTTTGTATATATTGGATATTAGCCCTCTATCGGACATAGGATTGGTTAAGATCTTTTCCCAATCTGTTGGTTGCCGTTTTGTCCTATTGACAATGTCCTTTGCCTTACAGAAGCTTTTTGCAACAAATGGTGCTGGTTCAACTGGTGGTCTACATGTAGAAGAATGCAAATTGATCCATTCCTATCTCCTTGTACAAAGCTCAAGTCCAAGTGGATCAAGGACCTCCACGTAAAACCAGTTACACTGAACCTAATAGAAGAGAAAGTGGGGAAAACTCTCGAACACCTGGGTACGGGGGAAAAGTTCCTGAACAGAACACCAGTGGCTTATGCTCTAAGATCAAGAATAGACAAATGGGACCTCATGAAATTGCAAAGCTTCTGTAAGGCAAAGGACACTGTCAATAGGACAAAATGGCAACCAAATGATTTTTTAACTAAACTTTTACATTCAGTAGGGAAAACAGACTCTACTCCAGTATCCAAGCATATAAGTACACAACTATAACCTCTCGCACCTTAGTTTTTCATTTAGAAAGTGAGATAGATACAAGATACATAAGATGGTAGGTGTGTTGCAGAATTCAACTAACTGTCCAGCCAGCTCTGGAGATCTGTCTACCTCTATCGCCTCAGTACTGGGAATATAGACCTTAACTAGCCACTTTTATGTGGCTTCTGGGAATTTGAACCAAGTTCCTCATGCTTGTGTAGCAATCGTTTTCCCCCACCAAGCTGTGTCACCAGCTCCTGGTTCTGCACACTTGAATGAATGATAGACAGAACCAGGTGACAGCTGACTCCATGTTGGAGACCATACACAGGGAAGTAAAGCAAGCTGGAGGTTCTCTGTGAATGAGTCACTGATATGAATGAAGTAGCACAGGCGCTTTCCCTGTCCTAAACACACCCTTTCCATGAATGGCATTCCACTTTCCCAGCAGTCCCTAGAGAGAGTGGCATGCCCACAGGCCAGCCTAATGGAGATAATCTCACATTAACACTCTGCCCTAGGTAATTCTGCTTTGTTTTAAGTTGACAACTAAAGCTGCATATCACAAGGTCCAACTTCCTGACTTTATCTGAACTTGGTTATGTAGAAATGTCTTGTTTCTAAATGAAGTCCTATCACTTGTACTGTAGACTGGGACTTTATTTTCCTCTGAAAGACAAATTGGACAAAATGGAGCCATGGCATCCTGAGGTGCTCTGACAATCACTAATGGTTCAGGAGCCAGAAAAGGCTTAAGGATGTGTGAAGACTTGAGGCTCTATTGGGCCTACAGATGGAGAAAGCAAAGAAAATGGCTCTGAACTAGGGCTGGCCACTTTCCTGTTATTAGCTCTGGTTTCTGTGGTCTGGTCTTTATGTCCTGTCTGTGGTGATAGGGTCCAGGATGAATGTCTCAATATCCTCTAACAGAGGCAAGCTTTCATTATGACCTTTACTTAATTTCTTTAGGTGTTCAGGGATTGGAATCAAGGAAAACTATCCCAGGGCTACTAGGGCTGTGCTGGTGAGTGGGCCAAGAGGAGGTGGGGCTCACCAGAGGCTGGGCCATATAGTCTGCCTCTGTTTCCTGGACATTGGCAGAATTCACACAACTATAACACTGTGTAACACTGTCTTAGGTTCTGTATTGATACGCTCGGCCTCTGCTTCTCCCATGCTCATGGGGTTCTTATTTTGCATGTTTTGGGCACTCTCACCTTTGGGTTCCTCACAGAGCTAGGGAGAGTCTGCTCCTCCAAAGCTGGATAATTCTTAAAAATAATGATGACAGCGCAGCACCATCACACTTCTGTTTAAACCCTTGTTCTTGAACCCAGCCTCATCCTAGCAAACCACTTACCACTAAAGACCTTCTGCTCTTGAACGAAACCAGACATCTTTAGTGTAACATCTCTGTGGCCCTGGTTATCAGTCTTCTTCAACCAGCTCTCCTGGGCTATCCACTCTGCTCTCTGTTGCCTTTTTCAGAACATCACAGTGAAGGTTCCAGCATAAAAGTTCCTGATTCTATCTCTCCACCAGCCCTGGTTTTTTGTCATGTTACTTTCCTCAGAGAAAGGCCATCAATGGAAGCTCCTTCTCTGTGTTGTTGAGCTCTCTGTGTCATCTCCATCACCTAAATCTGAGTTCAGAATGAGGCACCATGGGAAGGTGGTCTTCCAAATAGTGAGTTGAGAGAAGACCTTGAGGGAACCTAGTGGTGGACTGTCTTAGGGAGTGTGATGACCTAGATGGTCAGTTGAGATTCACACCATTGCCACATTCTATTTAGAAGGTCCCCAGTGCTGATGACAATCACAGAGGGACAGACTCTACCACGAGGCAAGACTCACAGGGGTGAGCTTCCCCACCTCAGAAAGAGTTGTTTAGCCTGGTCAAACAGATGAAGCCAAAAGTCATGCACAGCTGGTGTGTCTATCTTGCTAACTCATGCATCAGCTCCCAGTCTCATGGCTCGGTGACTGGGAGCTCTGATATGCCATGCCTCTGGATTTGTCAGCAGTCCACCCACACTGCATGAATGCAGGTACCTGCACAGCATGTGGCCACCTAGACCACAGGCCTGTCTCCACAGGGGCGTACTTGATTTACTGGATGGAGTGTCTGCTTCAGCAGAAAATCCATGCTGTGTCAACAGGTGGCAAGCACATCCGATTCGTGCTTGACATATACGGCTCCAGTGTGATCTATTTCCTTTTAGTGGGTGTTTATTTTCCCTATGGATGATTTATTGGCTTCAGAATGAGCTGTGTCAACTACCACACATGGTATATTAATTCCCGCGTGTTCTGCGAATGCTTCCTTAGTGATGTACCTTACTCCATCTTCATGTGCTTTCACTGGAAACATCTTATCCTTTCTTTATTTGAATTAAAGAGCTTTTTCTAAGTAGCTATTCTCCATGGAGATGGGGGGTGTGGGCATATGGAAAGCCAGGCTTTATTTTAAAAGTATTTTTACTGCCTCTCGCATGAGAGTGTTTAACACATAAAATATTGTGCTCCAAACTTTCAGTGGGCTGTTGTTTAATTATCTACAATCGGGTTTCATCTTATTTTGTAGTTATAATTATTTTCATTACTGTCACATTAAATGTTTAAGCTGCTGAGTAAATAGAATGGTGCATGGTTTCCTAAGGCCACTAAATGCACATATGACCGTTTCCATTCCACAATGGCGATTGAGAGCACAGAGTGCAGAAAGGTGGCTGGGCAGGTGTTTGCAGCAGCTCTGTCTCTGCACCAACCCTCAGACCATGCTTGCTTATCTCTGTGGCAAATACCCTAATAACAAACTGAGGACCATCACTTCACAACAGGCAAGCATGTGGTGCATAACCAGCACCATAACAGGAAAGTACCTGGTCAGAACCATCACTGTGCATTGGGAAAGTACCTGGTCCAGAGCCCACACTGCACACCAGACAGGTACCTGGTCCAGAGCCCTCACTGTACACCAGATAGGTAACTGGTCCAGAGCCCTCACTGCACACCAGACAGGTACCTGGTCCAGAGCCCTCACTGTACCCTAGACAGGTACCTGGTCCAGAGCCCTCACTGTACACCAGACAGGTACCTGGTCCAGAGCCCTCACTGTACACTAGACAGGTACCTGGTCCAGAGCCCTCACTGTACCCTAGACAGGTACCTGGTCCAGAGTCCTCACTGCACACCAGACAGGTACCTGCTCCAGAGCCCTCACTGTACACTAGACAGGTACCTGATCTACAACCTTCATTGTACACCAGACAAGTGCCTGGTCCAGAGCCCTTACTGTGCACCAAGCAGGTGCCTGACATTCAAATATAGCAGAATAAGCAGCCACCAGTCTGAAACCATCACTATGCATTAAGAAACCTGTACACTACTGAGAAAAGCTGGGAATGGGAGAAATGTCCTTCCCAAGAGAAGAGCATGAAAACTGGTTGTCCAATACCAAAGGTAAGCCCTGAAAACATGCGTACAGGTAGCAGCATAACGACTGAAAGAGAAGGAAGAAACAATATAACTAAATTATAATCTCAAGTTTTTAAAAAATCTGAAGCAAAAAAAGAAAAAGTTCCAGTCCCACAACCCTCACTGTATAGCAGGAAGCCTTGGTACTGAACCCTCAGTGCACACTAAGCAACCCCTGATCTGGAACCTTCAGTGAACCAACACACATCTTATATCTCTATATATTAATCTAATTTTTCACAGTCTAAAGAATTGCCTATAAGTGAAGTCAAATCACTGAAAAACCCCTCGGTGATACAATTTGAGTTCTCTTGGACAAAATCTTAGGGATGGCGTTGCTGGAGCATAGTGTAGGGGGCTATGTGTAAGGTGTTAAGGAGCCACTCAAAATGTTTGAAAGTTGTTTTTGTGCTTTGCACTCTTATTTCCAAGTAACAGACAGAAGTCCTGTTTCTACACATTCTCTCTGGTTTCAGACTTTCAACAGTCTCACCATTTCTATTGGAAGTCTTAACTTATGATTAATTTAGTTCACATTTCAATAAAATCTAACAATGTTCGGCAATTACAGGGTGGTGTGTGTGTGTGTGTGTGTGTGTGTGTGTGTGTGTGTGTGTTTGCTTGTTTGTTTGTTTTTTAGCAAGTACAAGCTGTTCTCTTCTACTACCATGGAGTCAGCATGGGTTCAAACTCATTATACCTTTGCCCTAAGCCTAAGTGTTGGGATTGCTATACACTCTCCCACATTCCCAGCTAATCACTTAGAGATGTACTCATTTTTATACTTGATGTGATTTTATAAAACCAAATTTGTCTTGTATTGTTTTCATTTGCTCTTGTATTCGATACTTCATCCTTTTTTTTTCCGCCCAGAGGATTCAGTTCATGGTTAGTTGGCCCTAGGCACTTGAACAAAACAAGTGTCAGAGGAGGTGTTTTACACACTTGGGGATGTGGAAGGTAGAATGGAAGGATGGAGGGAGAGATGGAAGGAAGGAGAGAGAGATGGGAAAGGAGTGAGGGAGGGAGGGAGAGAGGGGGGGAGCTTGGGTTTGAGCAGAGAAGGTTTTGAAGCTTGGACAAGATACAGCAGTCAGGCATGCCTGTCTGCCGACCTACTTCATGTAGCTCAGCACCACATCCTAAAGTTTCCAGGATGGTCCAAAATAGAGCCAATAACTAGGGAGTAAATGTTCAATACATGAGCCTGAGCCTGTGGAGGAAGTTTTAGACCTAAACTCTCATACTCTGCCCTATCCCAAAAAGGCTCATGGGTGTCTCATAATGCAAAATGCATTTAGTCTGTCTTAAAGCACCCCCAAAGTCATAACAGCTCTGACATTGTGTAGAAGTCCAAGTTCAAAGGCTCCTTTGAGACTCAAGGCAAACTTCCAGCTGCCTACTCGCATAAAGGCAAAAACAAGTGTCATACTTTTAAGATACACTGGCATAGAGTGAACATTTGAGCTCCAAAAAGGAGGGGTGAGAAGCAAGGAAGGATGCGCTCAGAGCAAGGACTGAACAGTCACAATGAATACCTGCTCAGTACCTGTGGTGCAGGGCACCTGGGTGTGAGCTCACAGGCATCAGCGACTCCACACCCGCTGCCTCGTCACCTGAAGCCCACAGGGCCTCTCTCAGGATGACTACTCCACTTGGTCTCTGGTGCTTTCCTAGGTACTTGTTCCACCTCTCTGGGGTCTCCACAGCACCGGTGGCTTCCCACTCACAGTTCCCACACATTGTCCATCAGAAGGTATCTGTAGAGATGCAGCTGTGGCCACACATTTCCCAGCTGCCCAATCTTTTGATGTTTAAGCAGAAATCTCTGTGACTATAATGATTACATTCTTGGCATATCCTGAATCAATGTCACACAGATGCCAAGGGTTTCTGCCGGTACAAGTGGTACCCCTGTCTCCATGGACCATGATGATGGGAGCCTCTGAACACTTGGGCGAGTAAGCCAGGGAAAATACTTTCATAGGCACCCTGTGCATGAAACTCATTCTAAAGTGAGTATCTTCTCAAAATAACAGACTTCAAATGAGTTTGAAGCTTAACATCCTTGGTTCTCTGGTGGATAGAGCTCAGTCAGTTTTTAAGATGTCCAATTTCTCTTTGATGGCACCGATCTCATTAACTTCCCCCACAGACATACACACAGTTCATAACTTCGCCTGAGACTCTTCTCAGGACAAACTGCGTATTCTAATCCTTCTGTCACCTTTTTACTCCCATTTATCACCGTCAATCTGGATAAAAGAATCAAGAAATGAGCATGGCACAACCTCAGAGATGGGATGGTTTAAAGTTTCTTTTTTCAGGTGAATTTACCTATCACATTTAAATTCAACCTCCCACAAAGTCTGAAAGCCTAGGGAAACCACAGCCCAGTTATTTGGCAGAATGTTACACACAGCCTTTAATACAATTCTCAACAAAACCTTTGCTCTTGTCTGAATGCTCACAGGCCTAACAATAGTCTATGGTCTTACTTGGTCTTCTAAATTCCAACCAGATTTTCCAGTGGGAGCCAGATGCTGCCTGTGCCCTGGACTACTTGCCGCTCAACCCTACCTGCCCTTGGGGGTTGGAGATGAAGTGGCACAGAATCAACAGGAGTGGCACAGACGCCAGGAGTAGGTGTGAAACACTTGCTGCTGCAAGCTTCTTTAATACCTTCCACCCGCGCCCCATTGGCTCCAAGAAAGCGCCTCTTCTAAACAGCAGTTCCTGATTGGCTGGCATTGTCAGCAATCCTTGGTCTCTCATTCAGTCCTTAATTAAGTCCTCCTGTAGGAAATGTCTTTGCAGCTGTGTGGCCCTGGCGTTTAAGTAGAGATGGTCACCGGTGTTCCTACTACAATAATATCCTAGATTTCTCTTGCCTTGTTTGGCCAAATTTCTCCTGTCAATCAATCCCAAAGGCCTTAGAAAACTATAATCAGGTTTGGGCAGAAATGATCCCTCTTCCGTAGCAAAAACAACTGTATTTATTTGGGGTCTTTTGTTTCATGTTTTGTGGTTGTTGTTATTTTTTGCTATTGTTGCTTTGTTTTGCTTCTGAAAAAAAAAAAAAAACCTAATATGATTGAAAAGAGGAAGAACTTTGCTCACAGCATCATGGGCCTACCCATGGCACTTGTCCCATGCCTGTGGGCATAGAGTCATGGCAGCACAAGTGTTTTTCATCTCATGGATGGTAGTAAACAAAGATTGAGAACTCAGGGCCAAGATGTGACCCCATGGACCTTTCTTTTTCTATGACCTACCTGTGGGTCACAGTCCCTAAAGTTTGCACAGTCTCCAAAGACTGTATCATCAGCTGAGAACCAACTGGTTGAGCCTGTATGGATAGTTTATATTAAAACTATAGTAGAGATGTTACAGTTCATATATATTTTCATTTTTTATTAATGTGTATTACTTGGACAAGACAACGGGTTTCATTGTACCACTTTTTAAAGACTTATTTTATTTTCATTTTATGTGTGTGGGTGTTTTTCCTGAATGTACGTACATGTTCCACATATATCCCTGATCTCCATAGAGTCCAGGGTCTCAGGTTCCCTGGGATTGGAGTTATAAACAGGTGTGGGCAACCATGTGGATGCTTGGAACTAAACCTGCATTCTTTGTAAGAACAGCGTATTCTCTTAACTTTGGAGTTGTCTCTCTAGCCTCTCATTGAAGGGTTTCCCACCCATGCACATAATATAATTTGTTCCTATTCATGGCCTTTTACCCTCCCTGTCCCTCTTCTTCAAGGTTCCCTTCATCTTTCTTTCTTTTATTTCTTTCTTTAATTTTTAACATGAAATAGAAACAAACTTTATTTCTCTGGAAGAAACATATCCATAGCTGGGGCAGCAACTTTGGCAACAGAGGCTGATGGGAACAAATCAAATAGCAACAGGGGAAGAACAGGGGTCAAACAGGAAAGTACTGGTGCTGCTGGGGTCTCCTTCCACACCCAGGCCTTGGGCCCTGGTCGGTGCCAGAGAAGATCATGGCACCTTTTCTGTTTCTAGCCACTCCAGGCTGTATACAGGTACAAGACCCTAAGACCAACCAGGCCCATGAGTTCACAGTGAGGACACAGGTCACATTCTGTCCAATACTCCACATTCTTCCAGGGGTTCTTTAGAAAGGGGCCTAGGCCTGAGGAGGGCCTATTGGGTGCTGGCTCACCCTTCTGTGTGGCCAACACATTCTTCTTGTCAAGCCTGGCTTCCTGTCAGTCCAATCCCTCAGAGGAAAGCCTGGGGGCATACTCTAGCCACTAGCCCAGTCTTGATCTGGAGCCAGAGGCCGGTCACACACAGGGCCTGCCAAGCAGCTTCTTGTCTTGCCTTCACAGGGATCGGAACTTCCCACCTCTTGGTTGCGGCACTGAGGGCTGAACCAAGGTGTGCAGAACAGCGCTGGGTGGGTGAGCGAGGTGAGCAAGGTGAGCAAGGTGAGGCTCCCAGCTTCCTGCTGCCTGGGTCTCACTGTCTACTGGGAGCCGCAGGCAGTTGTGGGTCCTCCAGGCCTGAGGCAGGGCATCTCCCCACCCTTGTCCCACAGACAGGTTCAAGAGGTTCTTTTAGGGAAGGCCACTGCTCTCCAGTCAACCATCGGCGTTTGTGGTGGGCAGGGTCACAAGAACCCAGAAGGTGACAGCCGGCTTGCTATAGGTTCCAGTCGAACATCTCTAGTACTTTGTAGCACTCCACCTGTGGCCAAAGACCCAGCCCAAATAGCTGCTCCACCATCTGGACCTTATCTGCTGGCTGAGCAGTCTCTTGCCCATCCCCTGGGCAGCCCACAGGGATGGTGGCCACACCCCTGGGTTGCTCTTATTGGTGGAGAAGTTGGCCTTCCCTTCAGCTTTCTTAATAGACTCCCTTCTATTTCTTGTTCCTTCCTTAGATTCTACATAGGAAAGCAAATGTGATAGTTGTCTTCCTGAGTCTGGCTTGTTTTCCTTAACATTATCTCCAGTTTTGTCTATTTTCCTGAAATGATGTAATGCTTTTCTCTATGTGCCTGAATAAGACTCTAATGTGTACAGATACCAAAATCCTTTCTCCATTCATTTGTGCCAGACTGAGTGCAAGTCTGGTTCCATGAGCTGTTTCTTATGAATATGATAACCATGGCTGTTCGTGTGTCTCTATTACATGCTGACTTACATTTGGGGGGATATAGACCTCTGGTGGTATAGCTACAGAACACTTCTAGTTTGCTGAGGAACCTTTATTCTGATTTTTATTGTGGAAATTCCCCCAGCAGTATGCAAGGCCTCCATTTTCTCCATATTCTCACCAGCAGTGTTAGTTTATTTCTTGATGGCAGCCCATTCGGACAGTGATAAAATGGAGTCTTGGCGTTTCTGATCTGCATTTCCTGATAGTTAATGATTCATTAGTCATTTGTACTTCTTCGTCTGAAGTGTCTATTCTGTTTGTTGCTAATTATGTTCAAATTATTTGTTCTTTAGGATTTATTTATTTTTTTAAATTTAAGTGTGTGTGTGTGTGTGTGTGTGCGTGTGTGTGTGTGTGTGTGTGTGTGTTGTGTTTGCATATGCCAGGGCAGTAAGCTCAAAAGCCAGAAGAGGGTTCTTAAAGGCCTTTGTGAGCCACCGATGGGGTGGTAGCAAGCAAATTTGGGTCCTTTGGAAGAGCATCGAAGTGCCTTTAACCACTGAGGCCCATCTTCAGCCCTGAAATGGAATAAACACTGTCCTTTTGAGGCTTAATGTACTGATTTACATCCTTAGAAGTTACCCTCTGTTAGAAGAATAGCAGTCAAGACCGCCTCCCGTTCTGCTGGCTTCCCCTTCCGCCCTCACTCCGTCATTTCCTCTGCTGCTGGATGGAAGTAATTTAAAGTATATTATTTCTATCATTTCTGTGACTTGTGGTAAAAAGAATTATTAATTTTTGTAGGTTCGAATTTATCATTTTAACCTTGACTGATGTCTTTTTTTTTTTTTAAAACAATGAAATCTTTCCTTTCTACAAACCTGAAAGTAAACTTCCTTTCTCTGCTAGAAGACTTATTGGTAACTTCACAGTCAGGTCTCAAGTCTGCTTTGAGGTGGCTTGGGTTTGCCATGAGCAGCTAACTTTTCCCATCCGGTCTGTGCATTTTCTGTTTCACATATTTTAGTACTGTATACCAACTCTGTGGAATGCGAGGTTCCATGATGGCCTCCTTTGCGAAACCATCTCATTAACACCATGGCTACATCTGGCTTTTTACTTCTTAGTGTCACATGATCTCAGCTCCTTTATGATTGTACAGTGCTTGGAGTTTGGATTCATGTAGAGCATGCCCTTCAACTTCGTTCCTCTTGGTGTGCCTGGATATTATTTTTATCCTTCCTTTTGCCAAATAAATTTCACATCATCACACAACTTTCTAGAAAAACAGTCAGTTTACATTTGTATTAGAACTACACCAATAGAAATCAAATTAGGGAGGACCAGCAGCCTATAACACATGAACATGGTATATCTCTCCTTCCTTTAAATTTTTGTCATGATCCTTAATAGGATTTTATAGTTTCTAATGTATACTATTCTGTAATATTCTATATTCCATATTCTATATCCTATAATCTATATCCTATATAGTATATAGCATATAGCATATAGTATAATATTCTATATTATTACTACACAGGTGGCATTTTCAGCAGTGTTGTTCTTTGAGTTTTGCTTTTTACTGTTTGAGTGAACAGCATTTGGATTTCTTGCTACTGAATTCTGTATTGCCCCCATTTCATCAGTTAGCTCCACTTCTTGCCTCTTAGATCCCTGAGGCTTTTGCAGCAACACATCATAAAATCGGTGACAGCCCACAAGGTTATTTTTTTTTCCCATCTGCCTGCCTTTCTTTGCTTCACTGGGACATCTGGAGTCTCTGAGAGAAAAATGAACTGAACCAGAGAGAGAAGACCTTTGTGTCCTGGTCCATACTGTGGTGTAAGCATCTGCTGTAGACCTCTGTGTCCTGGTCCATATTGTGGTGGTGTAAGCACCTGCTGTTAGACCTCTGTGTCCTGGTCCATACTGTGATATAAGCATCTGTGTAGACCTCTGTGTCCTGGTTCATATTGTGCAGAAAGGACCCACTATTCACATGAAGCAGGTTCTAGATGCAAATCTCTCAGTGTATACCTCCGATTACTGGATCAGCTTATATTGGCTTCTCATGTACAGCATTTAGGATAAAGACTTCTGCATTTTGATAAACAGATCTTTCTGCATTTGTTGTTATCCTTCTGTCATTTTCTCTTATCTGTCAACATAGTAGACTGAACTCACTACCTCTTATGCATAAATTCAATATTTTGTATTGAAGACAAATCCACATTGATCATGATAGAGCTTAATAGGGTTTTATTTGTTATCAGGGTCTTATCTAGAGGCTTCATAAAGTGGAAGTATCCTTAACTCTTGCCTGTTTAAAAGAAGTGTCTCAGGCTTGGGATGACCATTCTTTTAAATTTTCAACATAAATAAAAGCAAGGGTATGGAAATGTGGCTCACTTGGAAGAGAGCTTGCCTAACAAGCACAATGCCCTAGGTTCTATCCCAGTGCACCATAAACCATGTATGATGTGACATTTATATAATCCCAGCACCCAGAGAATAGGATCAAGAGGTTCAAGGTTATCCCTAGCTATGTAGTGACATCAAGGTCAACCTGGGATGCATAGTGACATCGAGGCTAACCTGGGATGTATGGTGAAATCAGGGTCAGTCAGAGCTACATAGTAACACTGAGCTAAGCCTGAGAAACATAGTAACATTGAGGTAAGTCTGTGATACATAGTAGCATCCAGGTCAGCCTGGGATACAGGAGACCATGCTTCAAAAACAAATCCTTCTAAGCTTAAATTTCCTGTATTTTAAGATTGTTAGCAAAGTAGACATATGTCTATGTGTCTGTTTAGATCAAAGTCTTTCTGAACTTATTTGTCAATTCATCTAAGCATGTTTACTAATGTATATCTTACTGCTGGTGTTTGGCATCCCATAGTTTTACCTCTGAGCTCTCTCATGATGAGGGACTCTCATTCATGCTAGCAGAAGTTTGTGCTCTTTTCTTCTTGTTCAGTCTTGCTAGAGAATTTTCACCCTTCCCATCATTGATACCCCAGTATCCCTTCTATTTACAGTCTTGAAGGAAAACCTTCCGTCTTTATCAAATATCCCCATTACTTCACTTTCTAAGCTTTCACTGATTCTTCTTTGTATCATGTCTTCTGTTGAGCTTTGGTTTGTTCTCTTGTGCATTCGCCTTCTTAGAGTCAAAGTAAGGAATGATTTTGAATTTGTCCTCTCTGATAACAATGTTTATAGACACTAGAGTTGTTCTTCCGACTGATTCAACTACACATTAAAAACTGATTTAGATGATGTCATAACTACTTAGCTAAAAGGCTTCAATTTTTTTTCTTGGGTTTTTCCTTCAGTAATTGATAGTGTGGTTCTATAAATAACATTTTTATATATGTAGAGATTGTCTAAAAGTTTTACAGCTATTCTTTGGACAACAATACCACTTTTCAGAGAATATGCTTTGTGTTGTTTCAAGGCAGTGCATGGTCTGTGAAGGCAACTTACCACATGGCCATAGAAGAAAATGCTCTCCTTTCATTGCAAAGGGTGCTTTGCATATGACAGACAAGCTGTTTGGTGCTTCATGGTTTCAGGCTTGTGCACTGAGTCTACCTTTGGGCTCCATTTGTCTTGTGTTCCATATTTGTTATGGTTATTATTGATTTCCAACATGATAAGATCGAGAATCATCTAGAAGACTCTGGGCACACCGTGGAGGGTTTATCTTGATTAAATATTTGAAATGGAGAGTCCTTGTTGTAGGTAACATCTTCTGTGAGAGGCCCAGATACAAGGAAAGCAAAGCTTTTCCATCTTGTCTGATTGCCCTTTGTGATGGGTTTGACTTTGTGGGAAAGTATGGGTGCCTGTTTCCTTAGTGTGTATGTGCGTATGTATGCATGCTTGTGTGTGTGCATGAGTATGTGCATATGTCTATGTAGGGCGAAGGGCAACATTGGAGGTATCATTCCTCAGGTGCTTTACATGTTTGAGAAATTTTATTTGAGTTGGGGTAACCCACTTAGTATTGAATAACCAATTAAGGGGCTTATCCCTGGGAAAGACTAATTCCCCTTTTCTCAGCAAAAGGAGAAGAAGAAGCAAAGGATGAAGGGCTGCTGCTCTTCATCTAGAGATGATCCTTTGAGATTTCTACATGTTGGTATGTGAACTGATATCTTGCTTAGTCATCCATATTGTTGAGATTTTATGGGTGCCACTTACCTGTCAAAACAGACGACACAATTTCACAGCAGACTTCTTGGTCCTCTAACTTTTACAATCTTTCACCCCCATGGGGTGTGCAGCTCCATTATGCATCTATATCACAGTCCCTACACAAGGCCCCGCATTTTCTACGTGAGTTTAGGAACTGAACTTGGATCCTCACATTGTAGTACAGTCATTGTTATCTTCCCAGCCCTGCAGTCTGTTTCTTCACATGCATCTTCTCCTATTTAGTCTTGGAAATGGCTGTGACATGTTGTGTATTTTTAAACCTTAGAAATTCATTTTTCTGATTTTAATAGAATATTTTTTATACAATAAGATGTAAGTTATGACTGGGCGCATTACTTGTAGAAATATACAAATTTACTACTGGGTCATTTAAGTTGATGCTGTTAAAAACTACAGAAAATGACACATCCCTGCATACTGGTTATATGAAGCAAATCTGTAAGTTATTAGGTTTCCGTCAGTTCCCAGTGTCTAGATTTCACTTGGGCTTAAGTTTGGGTGCAGGTTGAAGATAAACAAAGCCTGGATTCCATACTGCTCCTGTACTCATGGTGACCCTGACTTTATTAGTAATGGGATCTAATGACATCATTTTTTGACAGTCATGATCTTTAACCTAGTTTGATCTAAAACAGACTCACTGGGTATGATATCATTAAGGTAAATCCCCAAAAAGAGATCCAAATGCTTAGAATAAGTCATTGAGAGATATTGGGTTACTGGGAATGACTTCACCCATCATTCTCTTCTTTTCTGCACAGCCGGGACCATATCAAAACTGTAGAGAAGGTAGCAGATAATTGGTGTTGTTTTAGTAATGCTATTCCAATCTACTGCAGGCTCAACGCTCATATGGGAGGCTTATTGAGATTCAGGCTGTGTCCTTTCTATTCAGGTAGACTTTACCTCAAAGTCATGACTTTCTGTCCAGTCTTTTTGCAGAAAAATAGGTAGTTCACACTTGTGTGCACTCAGGTCTAGCAATAAGATATGAAAACAACAGGCAAACAATGTGCCTGTGAGCTCTGATCTGTGCATAGTGTGATCAGTATTGGGTTGCAGCCTGCTCTTTTTCCTACTATTATCTCAAGTCCTGGCCATGCCCCTGACTCCTTCTTGGTCACATTAAGGAATTCCCCTGCAGAGGAGAAATGCACTCATAGGTGACCCAAAGGTGGGTCCCCAGGCAAGCCCAATTCAGTCAAGCCATCATAATATTTTTTCTCCTTTGAATTCTTCTGTGCATGTTCCCAAAACTGATGCTAAACTATGGAGAGAACCCCACTGATCTCAGATCACCACTTTTGAAAAGTCTTAGCATACTCAGAGCAGCATGGCCTTGTACAACTCTGTCCTCTGAACCAAACAGCTGCCGTTTTTATGGGTTCAGTTTGCTTGCAAAAGGTCATCCTGGCTGGCCTTGTTGCCTGCTGATGTTCCCTAATGAAAGGAGGATAGGAGGGTCCTGGAACTCTCATCTGAGTATCTAGCCACTCATTCAACCAGTTGCATGCTGTTCTGCCCTGGTAGCATGTGGCCTTGGGCAAGGGCTAGAATATATAGGCTGGTAAATGATAAGGGGGAGGGGAATCCATTCCGGTAACCATAGAGAGTCATTATCGATACTGAGTACAGACTTTCCACTGTGGCTGTCCTGAGGTCACCTGTGTTCATGTCTGTGAACCATCACCTTTTGCTCTGTAATAAACCCATTGGTTTTCCAGGAAGAACTTTGGTTTATCCCTGGGGTCTTACAAGAAGGTTGGAAGGCAAATATTGCATAGCTTCTCCCTCACCAAGGAGAAAGGTCTTGTAATTCAGGGGACTTCTCATATTGCACATATGTTTGACCTTGTGACAGACAATCCTGTGCTCTGTGGCAAAGCTACTGAGTAAGTCATAGGCTGGCAGGGTGGAGCAACGCCCTACACTGTGATTACACAGAAAGTTTAGCTTCCAGCAGGGAGAGTCTCGCTCCCCATTATATTATCTACGTGTTTCTCTGCTCTGCTTTTCATGGTCTGCACAGTGATGCCGCCTGCCTCAGGCTCTAGGTGGAAAGAGAAAGTGGCCTAGGCTCAGGGCTGGTGAGGCACAGGTCAGTCTAATTCTTGATTCTTGAGAGATTCTTTTTAAATCATTGGTCTTTTCTGTGTCTGGCCCATGCCCAGAGCATAAGGAAATCCAGTGGAGACAGGCAGAGAAGGGGAAAGGTCTACAAAGAGCTCATTCCCTCAACTATCTGAAGCAGTTTGTGAGGAGTATGTGCAGGAAAGCAAGCCCAGGGATCAGGGCTGAGGAAGCCACTCTATATGATATCCCATCCTAAGCAACAACCCACATGTCAAACTACACGGAGGTTTTCCCAAGGAAAGCTACAGAAGCTAGACTGAGGTCCAACTCCCCAACAGCTCCTAGTTTGGAGAACTAGTCAGGTAGCTTAATTGAGGAAACAGTTCCACCTCTGTCTTATTCAAAATTACACTGATGCTGAGGTACAACCATTCCTATAACTTGTACTCACAGAGTGCAACCTACTTAGGCCACCACCTTCCATGATGACAGAGGGTAGAGGAGGAAGGAGGGGACTGGGTGATGTCTACTCTCAGGGATTCACCTGCAGCCAGTTCAGTCTTGGAACCTTGACCACTGTCCTAATACAGCTCCTGACTTTTCCAGGCAGGGGTCTCCACCATGAGAACTGGCATGATATGCTGACCTAGTAACCTCAATTTATGCAGCCATCGGGGGTGGGGGAGCATCAGCACCTATGTCCTGGAAGAAAATCTGAGTTCAGATATAGATGCAAACAAGTGCAGAAGGGAGGGAGAACAGGGTAGAATTTTGCCCTGCAGACAACCAGCCACATGATAACTTGAGCATTTCCATGGCCAAGCTGGAGAGGGGCCCTGTGTTCAGGAAGTATCAGGAAGCAGCCTGGGAGCCAGCCCTCCTAGGCCTTTGAAGTTCTTATGGTTAGAGTCTTTCTTTAAAGGGTGGGGAGTCCTGACTGCTGTGGGTTAGGGGTGGAATGCACACTTACTTGAAATCTGACCCCAGGGTTCCTAGATAGTTGGGCTTCTGAGGGTCCTGGGGTGACCTTGTAAATCTGCACAGCTGCTGAACCACTCCAAGAAGAAAACTGTTGCACTTGTGGAGATTTACTCAAGGAGACAACGGTAGAGCACAAAGCTCACTGGATCAGCCTCACCCCAAAAGCTATATGAGAACTGGGGGCATTTGGTCAGGCAAGTCTGGAGATGTGGGACAGGGAGTGGCTGGACAAGAAAATAGAACTCACAGCAAGGGAAACCCAAAGGCATCATCCCTCTATTACTATGTCTGTCACTGCCCTGAGTAAAACTTGCTTTGGCCCAGCTAGGAGACTTTGTGCTTAGATTGTTCAAAGTCCTGGGTTCAACCCCCAGCATCACATAAAACTAGGCATAGTAGTGGACACCTATAATACCAGCTCTAGAGATGGAAGCAAGAAGGTCAGAGGTTAAGGTTATCTTTAATTATGTAGAGAGCCAGAGGTCAGCATGAGCTACATGAGAGCCTGTCTCAAAACCAGATGAACCTAACACACTTAAACAAAGTCTAAGTTTGTGAATATGTCACTATCCTGGGAAAGTCTGAATTAGAAACCTCTACCCAGAAGTTACTCTCGGTGAAGTTAACTATGAGCTCTGCATCACTCTTTAAACATTATCCAGGAGTGCTCCAGGGTCAGTGGTTAAAGTGCTCACCCCCAAGCATGGGGACCTAAGCCTGAATCTCCAGCACCCATATGAAAGCTGAGTGCAGTGGTGGATGTCTGTAATCTCACCTCTAGGGGAGACAGGAGGATGTCTGTGTCTTGCTGGCTAGTCAGTTAGCCAGGCAGTGAGCTCCATTTTCAGTGAGAGGCCTCATCTCAAAAATCAAAATTAACATGGAGAAGAAATAAGACACCTGACATCAGTGCCCTGGCTTCCCCACACATGCACACATAGCCACATAAGCACATGGGTGTGTACTACATATGCACATGACCTAGAATAAATAGAAAAAAATGGAAAATAAAGCAAAATACTATCCATCCCACCCAGGTGTCTTTTTAGTCACCCAGCAGCACTGAGAGTTCAAAACATTCCAAGACATGAAATTCAAGGCCCAGACAAGTGTGCTGGGATACCTACCTGTTCCCCAATATTTCCAAAAGCTAGCACCCGTAAGGGGTGATAGTTAAGGTGTCTCTCTGTGTGCTTTAAGATTTGTGAATGAAGACTAGGTAGAAGGTTATAAATGAACTAGGAAGAGTTAAGCATTCAAAAATGGGAGAAGGCAGGTGAGTCTAGAATAGCGGAGCTGGGGAGCTGTGGCCAGGGTGCTGTGCTCTTCTGCTGATGCTGAAGGCCCCATTGCCCTTCCCCAGGGTTCCATTGCCACACTGCCCAAAGAATTCAAATACACAAATGCAATGCATTTTCTTTGTGGGCAGGTGGTGAAGGTCAGGGACCATGTCCTTCCATTGTATACCTCTGTGTCTTTGAATTTTCCACCACACATTGCCTGTTCAAAATATCCATGAATCAAAATGTCACAGGCCAAGCTTGCTATTTGAGATCTTTTGTTTGAGGTTTTATGACTAGCAGGTAGTGGAGCTGAGGAACCGCTGGGCAGGCAGAGTCCTTCAACTGGCTCAAAGTACTCAGAGCACCAGCAGGGAGCACGGAGGAGGTGAGAGCTGCTCAAGGCTTATTCTGAGTTCCCTGGAGAGAACAATGAGGATGTTAATGCTTTCAAAGTGGGAAAGCCTGGTGCCATTCCACCACAGAGAGACACAAAGAGTGCAGCTTCCAACAGCAGAAGTAACTCTACTGCAGTTCTAAAGCCAAAGTTCAAAGGCCAAATAGCCCCAGGGGTTTTGTCCACAGCAATAGAAGAAGCTTCATGATACTTTTATGTCTTGGCAGCTACCAGCACACCTTGATGTGTAGCTGCATCACTTCAACCTCTGCATCTGTAGCCATATGGATTCCTCTTCTTAGTTCATGTCAAAAGCCCTCCTGTTTCATGTAAAGATTTTTGTCTTTGGACAGTCTTACCTTGAAAATCTAGAGTGGTCTTCCCTACCCTAAGATCCACATAGTAATAGAAATACTCTTTGTTCATATGAGAACATATCTCTATGTCCTAGGGATGAGCTTGTGTGTGTGTGTGTGTGTGTGTGTGTGTGTGTGTGTGTGTGTGTGTGTGTGTGTTGGAGCTACTGTTAGCCCACTCTATTTCAAACTCATTTCAGCTACTGTTCTGCTAGTTTGACCAGAAATGTAAGGGATAAATGGGTGCATATTACTAGCTAGCTGGCATACTTAGCTGTGGTCTTCTTCATTTTGCCTGAATCCCAGGCCAAGCATAACTCAAGTCTTTTCTCCAGTATAGGAACACTGGAGGCTATTCTGGGAGGATCAGAGAATCTGTGTGAGGTATGATGAAGGCAGTGGATGGCTCAGGGTCTGCCTGGGTGCTCCAGATAGCTTGGTCTCCACTCACCCTGCCAGTCTCAACACCTCCTGGCTTCTTTCCTCCTTCGCTCAGATGCTTGCCTGGCCTGGGGGCAGTCTGGCCTTGTCCTGCCCACCCTGGTTCATGCCTCTGGCTTATTTCTGTGCATTCACCTCTCAGGCTTTACTTTCAAGTCCCATGCCTCCAGCTATCATCTCATTATTCCAACAGATGGTAACAACTGTGAAACTGGGCCCAGAGACCAGTCCTAGGGTGGCTCAGGTGGGTCTAAGCATTGCCATTTCAACTGCATAGTGGCTATCTCTTCTGTGAGTTGCAATTGGTCTAGAGGAAGGTGCCTTCGATTCTCCGTTGGGGTGATATGATCACTAGAAACTCACAAATACTGTAGAAAAGTGAGAAAAAGAGAAAATGGCTGAAAGGGGAGCTTGTAAGGTTATGCTGAACTCCTACACCCAAGTCTACCCTCATCCCAAGCAGTGACCATGTTCTTCCTTAGAGAGGCCAGCATTTGACCCACCCAGCCTCAATGGAGAACTGTACTGTGCCTCTAAGAGTCTTTAAAGAAGCTTAGAGCCTTCTTACTTAGGGTTTCTATTGCTGTGAAGAGACACCAAACCAGGGCAATTCTTATAAAAGAAAACATTTAATTGGGACTGGCTTACAGCTCAGAGGTTTAGTCCATTATCATCATGGCAGGAAGCATGACAGCCTGCAGGCAGACATGACGGTGGAGAAGGAGCTGAGAGTTGTACAACTGGATCGACAGGCAGCAAAAAAGGAGTGAGCCACTAGGCCTGGCTTGAGCTTCTGAAACCTCAAAGCACACCCTCCTACTTACCCAGTGACATATTTGCTCCAACAAGGCCACATCTGCAATAATGTCACTCCTGAGACCAAATGGAGGACATTTTCATTCAGACCACCATAAAGATCCAGGGCTGGTGCGCAGAGAAATCCCCCAAAGAGGAGCTAGCAAGTCCCCACCTCCTCTGCAGGTCTGTGCTGGTTTGGAAGTAGGTTCAAGGGTCTGTATGGGGCTCTAAGACACAAACATTCCCCAGGCACCCACATTCTCATGAAGCAGTCCTATCAAGAGTGCCCCTGTGGTTTTGCACACTTCTAAGAACTTAATTAAGTCTTCAAGGCTTTACCCTAGAAGATTCCCAGGTCTGAGCCAGAGTATGCAGTGAGCTTCTGAAATAGCTGGGTCACCAGCACATGCCTTTTCTTACTCCAGCATGCAAGGAGCAGAAGCAGCTTCCTCAGCTGCTATAGAACTGACCAGGAATGCAAGCAGATCCAATAACAGGTAGCCTGGGAGAAATATACACAACATTCACAGGCCAGGTGGCACTGGTTCCAGTTAGATACACCTCATGCTTGTCTGGTCTTCACTCCAGGGTGGGTGACTTCATGGTACTTAATGAGAAAGATAGGTTACACTTCCCTTAAGATGGGGAGGCCATGTCTCTGAAGGAGAGCTCCAAGGCCATCAGAGACATTGTACAGCAGACACAGATGTAGCTGGATGTCTTAGTCAACGCCCTGTTACAGTGAAGAGACAGCATGGCCATGACAATTCCGATTAAAAAAGAAAACATTTAAATGAGTCTTGCTTACAGTCTCAGAGGTTTAGTCCATTATCCTCATGGTGGAGAGTAGGGTGGCATGCAGGCAGACACATGGCAGCTGAGAATTATACATCTGGGTCTCCAGGCAGCCAGAAGAAAGAAAACCACTGGGCCTGGCTTGAGCTGTTGAAACATCAAAGCCTGCCCCCAGTGACACACTTCTTCCAACAAGGTCACACTTACTTCAATAACGTCACACCTTCAAATTGTACCCCTCCATGCTGGCTAATCATTCAAATAAATAAAGCTATGGGGGCCATTCTTATTCACACCACCACACTGGAGCAATGCATTCTTCACAAGGGAAGACTCTCAACCTCTCCCAACTGGAATATGTGAGGACTGAGGCTGGTTTGGAGGCCACAAATCTCACACCAGAATGCTCATCCTGAGACTGACGCTACATAAGTCACAGACACATACGTGGCCAAGCAGATCTTGAGCCACTGGGTACCCTTACTCCATTGATTCCACCCCCCACTGTGATACTTGAGAAAGATGTGGGAAACTGGAAAGACAAGTGGGTGGAGCCAGCCCAGGTAAAGCATAGGATAGTTGAAGACAGCAGTCCCTAAGCCCCTACTGTAGTTATCCCACTGTGGGCCTGTATAGAATAAGGCTAGTGTGCCTAAAAGTCACCGGACTTTTGTGGGGGTAAGAACAGGTAGCAGAATTGAAAGAGTGAACTCTATTCTCTCTAGGAGTCTGACTTTCAGGGAGCGTCTCCCCAGTTCTTTGTCTGCTGCCCAGGAATCTCTCCAAAGTATGGCTCTAATAACTTTTTTCCTCCTGCAAATTTTTCCTCCTGCAAATACTGTAATGGGGATCGGGATTGTTGCTCAGTCGGTAGGATGCTTGGTTAGCTTCGACAAAGTTCTAGGTGTGATCCCCAGTGTGCAACTGTAATTCTAATCCTCAGGAGGTAGAAGCAGGAGCACTAGAATTCAAGGTCACCCTTAGCTATACTCTGAGTTTAAGGCCAATATGGGCAGTGTGGGAGCCTACTGCAAGCAGACAGGTCAGCAAAACAACATAGCACTGTTGGCATAGCTCAGAGAGACCTTTGTCTTGTAGTAAGCCCACAGTTAACAGGGAAACACTGGCATCAACCAGTCGTTTCTCACCTGGGCACACTTAGTTGCTTCCTGGCTCTGCAGTGGAGGAAAGTCACCTACCTCACCTGTTCCTCCTCCTCTGCACAGCAGTACCTTATGACCCTGGTTCTCAGCCTTTCTGAATCCATGTGGCTGCTCCTTATTATGACTGCCAGGGTTAGAAGCCTCCCTCTGCTCCACAAACTCCATGCTCACCTCAGGTTCCTGGATCCACATGGGGATGAGTAGTTTGGCATGTCTCTTTCACTCTATGTTAATATAAATTATTTTCAATTCTTAACAGGTTGATGCAGCCTTAGGGGTTTTCATTTCCATTTAGAAATAAGAGTTGGGATGTGTTCACAGTGGCAGGTGATAGCAACAGTTTGAGGTGCATTTCCTCAAAATCAAAAAATCTTCAGCTCCAGCTAATCCTCTGAAAACTGGCATTACTTACATGGAAAATTCCAAAAGCTACATAGGCCAGCCCAGGGGAAGTCAGGGCTGACAGTTGGAACTGGTCTTGGTGGCAGCACCATGGGCAGGAGTGCCCCTTTAAATATCTGTAAGCTTGTGATCCATGAGAGCCTCTGTCAGTCTCTGGCCTTGAGCCACACCTACTGTCAAGTTTTCCTTTGTCACATCAACTCTCAACTTTCTCTAAAAGACCCGGTTGCCTGTTTGGTCCTATGATAGTGAAGGATGAGCTGCTACTAGCTTGATCCATGTGTCTGACGGGGGTGATGGTATCTCCACTCCCCTGGCATGAAACAATGTCTCCTTGCAGGCTACAGTGTTCCCAGCAGGACGTTTTACCTTCTCCATCTTCTAAGAATGAAGGAGTATACATTCCAAGATGTTCCGGGGCACTTAGCTCTGCTCAGGGGGCGGCTCACATTCCTCTCCACAGCCCTGCCTGGCACCTTGCATGGCTTTCACACTCTTCTTTGACACACCTCACCACCCCTTCTGGTTTCCAAGTGGAGATAAACAGGGCCCTGGAAAAATGTGCTCTCAAGTGGCAGTTGGTGAGTGACTGACAGCTGACACAGGTCTTATCAGCCAAGGCTATGGAAAGGCAAGGAACTAGAAAGCAGATCCCCAAAAATGTCACGCACAACTGTCCTGGGTGCTGCCCAGGACGGCCGCTTACATAAGCGGTAGTTGACACAACACGTGCCTGGTGGTCATGGAGAATGATGCTAGTATTTGGTGACAATGACACACATGTTTTGGGGAAAGAGACTTTCCAATCTTCTTGAATGAGAAGTATCTGAAATGCTCACTACAAACAGATGGAAATGGAGCTATGTTGTGAGTACACAGCTTGGAAGAGCCTCCTCCTGCTTCCGTAAAGCTACGTAGAGTGTGCACTGGGCTCTGCAGAGCTTGACTCCTAGCAGTAGCAGATCAAGAATGAAGGACTGACTCCTGTTCTCTGTAGATGTGAAATCAGACCTGACACATGTAGGTTCATGGTTGCCTATCAAGGTCCTGTTGGGAAAAGGACTTGGTGTTGGTGGCCAAGGACAGAGACTGGGGCAGCACTAAATTTCTGTTCATTCTTAGCTGAGTCTTTTTGCCTTGGAAGGCTCATGTCTGTATGGAACTGGAGAATGTGGCATGTACTTGTGTGCTCTCTGGTTTATCAGGAATGGATTCCCTTCATGGGCATCACCTTCCTGTGAACAGTGCCACTTCTCACTGCTTCCTAGAGATACACCAGCTCATTTTGTTTAGGGATTTGTCTGTATCTATAACACTAAGCTGAGATGGGGCTGCATGCCCAAGGTATTCTCAAAGCAGCTGGTGTTGCCCCTGAAGGGACTAGGAACCTACTGGAGCATGAGTCTATGTGCACATATCACGGCCCAATCAGATTTTGCAGGGGCCTGGTTCAGCCCTATCCTCTCCTGGGTTATGTCCCTGGGAACATCTGCCACCAATTTGTGTCTCCACTCCCTCATCTCTGCTGTTGGACACTAAAAGTGCCTGCATTGTCTTCCTGCTAAGATTTCAGCAGGAGAGCTGTGCAGAAGGCTGGCCCTGATATGTACTTCACATGTGAGTGAAAGGCGGTCTGCATGTATTGCTGTGGTGTTCGGGCAGGGCCCTGTTGATGCCACTAGATTCAGACATAAGCTCACCAGACAGAGGTGATGCTTGTGAAGTGTGACAGAGAGCCAGGGGTCAGTGGCTTATTGGGAAGGGACAATTGTTTCAGTGGCTTAGCATAAAGTGTGGCCTGTGACAACATCCCATAGTCAGCACAAGATCCAGCCTCGGCTTATTTCCTGGTGTGAACAAGTTGAAGGTGTCCTCTTCTATTTGTATCTGTTTCTTCCAACAAATAATAGCTGCCCTGGTGAGATAAAAAGAGAGAACTGAGGAGAAATCAGAAGCTAAAAACAGCATATACATTCTCACCACAAATGACATTAATTTAAAATCATAAATCCAAACTTCAAACAAAGCACTGAGGCATTGAAGATACCTCTACAACAAGACTTTTCAGGGGGTGGAGGAAATAAGACATCTAAGGGAAAAGGCCCCCATGGGAGAAGGAGTTCCCAAGGGAAGAGAGAACTACTTCTCTGGCAAATGAGAAGATCTGGGATACAGGGAAGGAGGTGCCATTCTTCCCACCACAAAGGTGATTTTTTTTTTCTGGTGGGCGAGCCCAGTGTATAGAAAGCCTGAATAGAGACAAAGGATTGGCCTTCTGTGAATGAGTAGGACTCTTGGCATTGGGACCCAGTGGTGGATCAGCGCTCTCAGGTCTGTGGATTGCTGACTACAGAGTATGGCTTATTAGTTTCCACTCCTTCTGCTCCTGACTCTTACTTACACATCTTTTCTCTGACTGATTCTGTTTCTGTAGCAAAGCCCCAGATGAATGCACCGAGTTCGTGCCATTCTAGAAAGGTACATGCACAGAGACAGGTTGCCAGCCTCGAACAGGGGAGAGAGGAACAGGCAGTGTATGGGCCAGTTCCAGGGCAGTGACAATATCATGCATGACACCCAGGTACAAAGCACACCCATCACACATCCACCAAGGCCACGGGACAGGAGACCCTAGAAAGGATGATGGGTTTGGGGGAGACAATGGGATGGCAATATCAATTCTCCGTGTGGGTCTCACATAGGTGTGAATTCAGAGGTGGGAAGCTGGGAAGGGTGGAGACCAAGACCAGGAGGAACCACCACTGTGCTTTCTGTTCTGTTATAGTGTGAACCTGAAATTGCCCAGCAACCAAAATCAATGACCATTGATGCAGCCTTGGACCATTGCCATATCAGAAGAGGTAGAATCTAGAGGTGGGAGGATCCCAGCTTGGTGTGGGGTGACAGCAGAGCCCCTTGAGGAGCACAGGGAGCTTCATGCCCCTTAAGGCCAGTAATGGAGGGAAAAGAGCTTCCTAATCAGAACATTCCAGATTCTTTTAGATACAGAAAGTTTGGCGATGATCTAGAACCTGTTTGTAAGGTTTTGTTCATTTGTTATTTATGTGCATGGATATGCAGGTGCAATAGGGGCCACAGGTTTTGTCCTAACCCTGGAAACTAGTTCCGAGTCACCTGAGATAGATGCTGGAAACTGAACTGCAGTCCTCTACAAAGGGTAACAAGTACCCTTAATCACTGAACCATCTCTCCAGCCCTGTAGAAGTTGTTTTTAACATTTCCTAAGTGTCTTGAATCATTTCATCTGACAAACCTGGTCCTTCTTATGTCATACCCTGTCACTGTCACAAGCTGGACACACCATCTCAAAAGGACCAAAATAACTTTCCTCAAGCCGGTAGGATTGACCAGCTCAGCATCAACCCTCATGGGACACTGTGTTACAGTGATTACACCATACCAAGGGTTACAGAGACCCCACTCAGTGAGATGAGGGTGTTGTCACTTTTCACATAAGGGGACATAGGTCTGACAAGCCGAAAGAATGGTGTAGGCTTGGAGATCAAAGATATGGCTGTATACAAACTGCGGTTCCCAGAGATAGTGATCAGACCTAGGAGGAGCACAATAAACACATGCCTACTGAATTATGATGGAAGATTTTGTATGACTGATATCCTAAGACTCTTTGTAACTGTGAATTTCCTTTTATATTTCATATTATCTTTTGGTAATACAGTTTAATTTTTAAAAATGGAATCTAATTCATTCACAAGCCAAAATGCATCCTAATTACCTTTTGAAACTTGTTGGAGAGAGAAGCATGTTGCTATCCCTATCCAAGGCTTGTGATGCTTCAACTGGGATTCTGACTGTCAGATTCTCAATCACAGTGAGATCTTTATAAAAATTCTTGATCTGCCTTCTGAAGGCAACTATTGCTTCAAGGTGACCATTAAAAGTGCTTTGATATAATTGCAGCACATAGTGCTTGTGTGGGTCCTAGTGAAATGGAAGTTCTTGCTGGGAAGCTTCCATCCTTTAAGTCAGGGACCTTACTGGATGACATCATATCTTTACAAAGAGATGCCCAATCATGTTGGAGTCCCTTGGGCTCCTGAAGTCTGTCCTTATCTCTGTGTGTGCCTCCTTGTCTGCCCTTGTAATCTCTATAACAATGACAGGTGAAGTGTTTATTCCTCAAGTGAATTTCCCTCTTGCTTCAAGAATGTCTATTCCAGCACAGACAGCATTCCAAGGCCCTAAGCAAGCCCCACTGCCTCTGTCTTTGCCATCTCTGTACAGAACAGTCTACACTGAAAGTCAAATGGGATCTTACAAAGAGGAGCAAATCCAGGAAGCCTCTTCCAAAAGCCCACATGGCCTCCACACAGATGCTGGCATCAGGTTGACACCTCTGGAGACCTACTCTGGGCTGCAGAGGGCATGATAGGGTATGCTCCATGGCATCTGAGCTCCATCACTCAGCAGTGCCTATGGGAGTTCGTGCACATCTACTGTGGGTGTCTTGGTCCCCTTGATCTGTATCTGCATCTGCATCTGCATCTGCATCTCATCTGTGTCAACTGCTACCCCGGATTTCATCATCCCTCTGTAGTGCTTACCTGACCTTCCTTCCCTCTGATTTGACCTTTGTCCTGGACTATCTGTCCTGTACATTCCTAGATGATGTGGAGATATTATACACCATTCACAGAGCAGGCAGGCCATACTTTGTCCCACCCACTACCCAAGAAGCTGCAGCTGTTTTTCTTTGGGGAAATCATACGTGTGTACTCATGAAGAACATCTTTTCAGAGGATTAGCAGGGGTGAACACCTGCTAATGTCCTTCAAGCCCTTCTACTCACCCACCCTCATGAAGCCCTTCAAAGAAGAAAGGGGAATTGGTGTCCAATGCATGAATACAAAATGGGATCTGCAAAAGATGTAATATTGATACAGTATGTAGGTAGACAAATACGGTTGTGTGTAAGCGTGACTATGGGTGTGGAAACGGATGTAGGTGTAGATACATGATACAAATGTAGATATGGGTATAGACATTGATGTGGCTAAGGATGGATATGGTACAGAAAGGGCTATTGGCACAGCATTGATATCAATACAGATTTAGATGTGAGTGGAGATGTGGATCAGTATATAGATGCCATTGTCAAGATATGGATGCCAATTTGAATCTGGTGTGTGAATAAATGTAGCTGTGGATGTCTATGTGGGTACATGTGGATATGGATACAAACAGGTATACGGGAGTGGGTAGAGATGTAGATGCAGATGTAGATATGGATGTTGTGTAGATAGACATCAATGCTGGTACAAATGCTGGTGTGGCTAAGCTATAGACAGGCATATAGGCCTAGCATCTCCCACCCTGGGTCTATTTACCTAAGAACCCTGATCAGGTAGTCGTCTCTTCACATCTAAATTAGATGGCCTCACCCAGATCCCTACATCTGCAGCTGCACAAGTCACTTGAATGAAATGATATGGCATTTGCTTGCAGCCCACACGTACCCTTCTTCATCCTTTAAATGCAGATGATCTGTGATCCTGTGTAATTGCTGTGTAAAGAACTCGTATGCTGTGTTTCTTGGGGAGGAATCATATGTGTAGACTCATGAAGAACATCTTTCTCAAATATTTTAATCAATAGTTGGTAATATCTAGGAATAAAGAAGCAGTGTGTACAGAGGGTTTGGAGGGGACTGTTTCCCTCTGCACCAGCAGCTTCCTGCATCTTGTGGTTTGATTGTCCACATATCCAGCACCCTTCCCACATCTTCATCCACTATTGAAGTTGATCACAGCATAGATTTGCCTCCCATTTGTTGGCGGAGAGACAAGCACCACCGTGTCTGACCTCTGCTGTTATTGCACAGGCTCCCTGCCTCTATGAAAGTATTTTCTGTCTAAGAAAATCAGATCCTAGCGGGATAGAATTGTACCTGGTCTGATGACTTTTCCTTGAAGGATTTGTGTTGATGTTACATGCGCGGACACACATTGAGTTTGAGGGTGCATATGCCCTGAGAAAATGTTTTTGGAAGCCTGTTGTTTTTCCTACAAGAGGTCATAGGATGAAACAAAAACTCACAGAAATAATGAAAGCTTTAATAGAGTTCAGACAGCTTTATAACTACGTTGAAGCTGTTTTTACAGTGACAACTGAGGCCTGGTTTGAAGTGTTTTGATATTATATCCTAACGTGGGGAAATCTGTCCATACAATGCTTTTGAAATGTGGAGTAAATTACCAGAGCTGCCTCTTTGTGACAATTCCTCTATTCACCCTTTCATCTGAGCTGTGAACCAATAGCTCTGGATTCACTGAGAGCCCATGTCTGTGCTCCAGCTTCCCAGTAGGGAGCCACAGAATTTAAAACAAGGAAACAGAAACTGTATCTTTGGCAGGATTTGGCCAAGGAATATGCAAGTACCAGAAGTCCTGTGACTAGAGAAATGAACTGATGAATGGGAGGATTTTTATTTAAATGATGAAAAAACACTGCTAAGAGTTGCCAGAATGGCTTATCTAAAACCACTTGTACTCTGTGCATAGTCTGTGGACTTGCAGGGTTGGCTCTGTGGCCACTGGCAGAACTCATTCCAGAACTGAAGAAGGGTGTGCAAGCAGAGAGGCTTGAATTCTGACATGTCAAGTAAAGGCCAGAGAGCATGCAAATCAAGGATTTGAGAAGAGCTAAGTAAATAATGTCAGAATTGAGTTTTTCTCCCTGCCCAGCTCCTCTGACCAGTTACTGTCTGATAAGGTCAATTTCTGCCTGTTGCTCTCAGGTGGTTCTTTTGATTGGACATTCACAGGTGACATTGATTTGAGAGAATGCCACATTGACATGGAAGCCTTAGAAGCAGAACAGACAGATTCCAAGAGGAAGTTTGCAAGTTCCCAGGATGCTGGGCCTCATGGCTGCCACTTCCCATGGCCATAAAGGGGAAAGCTCTGAGGCTTACAAGACAGAAAGCTTTCAGCAGTGAGGGAGGAATTATAATCCAGCTGCAAGTGTTCTGTTGTACTTTGGCAATGCTGTTTGTCTGGCATGCTTTCACTGGACCTCTTGAATTCTAAAGACCAATGCGTGGGCAGAACAGATGAGGAGCCTCTCTTAGCACAAGCTTGTCCTGTGGGCTATGGGTCCTGAAGGAAGATTCCTCTCACTCTGCTCAGAAAAGCTACAGGGACAGGATTTGTGCCAACATTTAAAATGTAGATGGCAGAAAGGTCCTTTAAAGGGATGACCTATCAGAGAGTACCCTGACATCGGTAATGCGTGCCAGAAGAGATGGCATGGGCTCCTGGTGAGTTGTGGCAGGTGCTGAGAGGCACCTGGAGGTGAGAAGATGCCATGCCATGGATAGATTGAGCATGAGAACTCAGTAGGCAGCTTAAGGATTCAAGATCCTCACCGGAAGCACACTGGGCTATACCTGGGGCTGCAGGACTGGGAGGCACTGATGCTGGGGTCATTATATTGGCTCAGTATGAAAGGTACTTAGGATGTACTGAGGAATAGAGGAAAAGGAAAGAGAATCTTCCAGGAGCTGGACCTGCAGAGGCTTCCAGGAAGGCAGAAACTGGGTGCTGGAAAGGGGAAAATGCATGTAAAATTATACAGGAAAAAGATGGGGCTAATGGAAGTGGGGACACTGGAAATGTCTAAAACCATGTCTGCTTCTGTGGATTATTATTTCATTTTAATGTCTTCAATTTCATGAGACACTTTCATAAAATGGCCCCACACTTTGAATGACCTCCAGCGGAGCTCTCTGACATGTGTTTGAGCTTTGTTTCTGTGCTCCATGAGGTCTTGGCTTCTGAGCAGGTAGGGCAGAGGGTGTAGCCTGTGCGTACAAGGGTGCCTTGGCTTCAGAGGCATGAAATTGACAATGACAAAAATGCCTGACCTGAGTTTTACCAAAGCCCCTTTGGGGGAAGCTTGAAGTACAACTGGACTCCAGGAGATAGGGAAGACTCTCAGAAAATATATGTGTAATTAGGGGTGGTGGGGAGAACGTGGACAGGCACTGAGCAGACAACTAAGTGGAAGGAGGATGATATAAAAAAGGAGAAGCAGATGGGATTATAACAAACTCAGGCAAAAAGCTGGACATTTTCTCAGGAGTGGAAAGAGATAGAGAGAGGGTGTTTGATGACTGCATCAAGGTACCTGTGATGTGAATGCATTTGTCTGTCCGTCTATCTGTCTGTCTTTTATCTATCTTCTATCTATCTATCTATCTATCTATCTATCTATCTATCTATCTATCTATCTATCTATCTATTCATCTATCATCTGTCTGTCATCTATCTATCTATCTATCTATCTATCTATCTATCTATCTATCTATCATCTATTCATCTATCATCTATCTATTTGTCTGTCTATCTGTCTGTCTGACTGCCTGTCTTTTATCTATCTTCTATCATCTATCATCTATCTATCTATCTATCTATCTATCTATCTATCTATCTATCTATCTATCTTCATCATCATCTACCTACCTACTTGTCTATCTTCCTATCTGTCTATAAACTATCAATCATCTACTTAGCTCGTATCTTTCACCCACTCTTATATTTGAAACTCAGTCTCAAGCTCTCCAATGTTGATGAGATGAAACATACCGAGCAACACGTTGTTGGCAGAGTATGAAAGGGAAAACTTAATAGACAGGAAGTGAGCCAGCACCATGAGAATATAGGATGGTGAAGGGAGTAAATTGGGCCTATGAATAAAAGAAGTCATCTGAGATTATATATCTGTATCTGTATCTGTATCTCCATCTCCATCTCTATCTCCATTCATGCACCCACACACACACACACCAAGGGGGGGGAGAGAGATATTGAGATGGAGACAGAGAGATAGATAGATAGATAGATAGATATAGTGATAGTGTCTCTGTGTGTGTGTGTGTGTGTGTGTGTGTGTGTGTGTGTGTTCAAGTACAGGTAATAACATGTAGGGCAGAACAACAGGCTGCTCTTTGTGGACATGACTGGGGTTGGCAAATGACAGGGGACATGAGGGGAGAAGAGCTGAGGCTTTGAAGGTCACTATTATTTGGGCCACTTGGAGTGTAGTAAAAATGTGCAGAATTGCTCTGCAGGCTGAGAGATACTGTAACCTGTAGAGACTTCATAGCAACATAAGGATATGGGCCTGTCTATGCCTTGGGAGAAGGGGAGGAGTTGAAGTGGGGACATGATCAAAATGTACTATATAATGATTTTAATGAAAACATATGTTATAAAAAGGACAACAACAACAATAATAAAAAGGTTCTGTCCCAGCTGAGCTGAGACCAGAAGCTCACACCAAATACTGCACTAGGCTCTCCTACTCTTGTACTGAGGCTCCTTTCAGGGCAGGCAGGTTGGAAGTATTCTTCAGGGCTGCTCTTCCTGTGAAAAGACTTCAGGATGGGGACAAGAAGGACAGGAGAGACATGAAACAAAGCAGGAAGAAAGCCTTCCTGTCACGTGTCTTTCTTTGGCCTTGCCCATTTCTTTCTATTTTCTTTCTCTCCCTCTCTCCCACTCTCCTTCCCATGAGAAACATTTCCCACCCTGGATTTTCTTTTACACATTCACTGATTTCTTGTGGCTTTGCAGAGGGAGTCCATCACCCCCCCCCCCTTAAGCTGCTCTTAATAATTAACAAACAAGAAACAGAACTTGACGCATGTTGAAAGGTTCTTGCTGAGTGTTTGAACTCCCCAGGAGAGACAGCCGTGCAGGGTACGCCACAGGATGGAACAGTCCTCAGGGTGGACCTCGGCATCCAGTGGCCTTTGCTCTGCAGCCAGCAAGTTCCTCTCCTGTGGATCATGTGTCCTCTGAGGGCAGCAACATGAGAACACTATCTATGATGGATGGGAGCTCAGAATGGCCAAAAGCCAGGCAAGCAAGAGAGCAGGCCAGGGCAGGAGTCAGAAACAATTTCCTGTGCCCAAATTAGGATTATGAAAGTAAGCAAAACGGTGAAGAACCAAGTTAATTAGGCAACGTTTGAAGGATGGCTTAGCTTTCCTTCCATGCCCCATGGCTGGGATGTCATTTCACACAGAACCATACTGGCTGATGATTGCGTGGTGACGTCTTGGAAAATACTGAGGCATGGAGGAAGTCCCAGCTCCATCTGTAGGGTAATGCAGGCTGGAGTTGCCTGAAGTGTGCCTGGCAATGCTAATTATGGATGGAGCCACTTGGAGGAAGACAGCCACTGAAGCAAAAATATGTGTTCCCATGCGGGGTAATTTCCCTGTAACTCTCTTTATTTTTTATTTGCTGATGCGAAGGGACTTTTGATGAATACTTATGGGGCACTTCAGGCTTGAGTAGGGTTAATCTCTTTAGTTCAGGTGAGTTCGTTTTAGCCGTGATTCACTCCATTGGCTATCTGTAATGATTATTAACAAGCTTAAAGACCTCTGGGAGATAGTGGATAAAAATGAAGCACCAAAGAGAGAGGCCATCATTATGCTAATAAGGTCGGGAGAATAATTACTAGGCACAGTTTCCATAGGAATTCTGGGGACTGGAATCGGTCACTGGGTTATGAAATGTCTCACCAGCTTTACAGCCTAGTGAGTAAATATCACACATATGTACAAGTCACACGTACACATATGTGTTCACACACACACAGAGAGAGAGAGAGAGAGAGAGAGAGAGAGAGAGAGAGAGAGAGAGAGAGATTCATCCGCTCTCCAGAAGCAGAATGATACAGAATATTAAATGTTTGGTTTTCATTGCACTTAAGTAAATCCATAGTGAGATGAAGGAATGAATAGATAAATAGTTTCTGGTTTTCATGCATCAGTGATACAATAGCCCTAAGTATGTACGGATTCTGTTAAAATATTTTAGTGTCTTCTTCACGTACATCACATGCACTGCAGATGCCTGTCCTTTGAATGTTTCAGGGATGTTTCAGCCACCACAGGCAACAACCCTTGTTTGCTTTTCAGGTGAGACCTCTCACTATCTATTTTTCTTTCTTTCACATGCAAATACCCTGTGTGTCCTGGGTGTTAATGGCTCACTGTGTGGCTTCCTCGTCCTCTCTCTGCACTTGGCCGAAGGACCCTGAGCATAGAGATTGCACTTCCTTGCCATACCCACCCACCCCAACATAATGCCTTGCATAAAGAGTCTTTCTATAATGGCGATTTTTTTAAATGCGTGAAAAGGGGGCCAAAGACACTCAGATCATTGTGTCTAAATTTCGTACACTGTGTCCACCAGCTTCCCCTGCACAGAATCTCAGAGGTTCCCAAGGGAGAGGGTGGTGCTTAGCCAGCACCCAACACCTTTCATGTGTAATGTAGCAAGAACCGAAGGCTCCTGCTTCACTAAAGGATTGGATAGATTTTAACATTTGTGACGTCAAGGAAGTGGAGATTTACTTCATGGTGTAGGAGCTCATCAGTGAGCTCAAGCATATTACTGGTGATACTGTCACCAGCTACTCTTAGACTAATGCAGGGGCATACCACCAAAGAGCCAAGGGAGGGGACCAGGATCATGGCAGGCCCACATCTTCTGGCCTTTGGACATACCTAGGAGCCACGGCCCATTTGATGCCATTTATTTCAGCCAAGTGCCAGTAGAGATCACAGTGGGGCATGCTGAGTCAGCAGAGTGGGGTGTTGTGACATGAGAAATTTATTCTAAGTGCTGATGGCAGTCTGGGCATTGACAGTCAAGTGGTTACCTCTGATCTTAACCCAGCAATGACCCCTAACACCCCCAAAGATCCAAACAAGGAAGGTGTCATGTCTTCAGGTAAGCTGTTTGTGTCACGTTGGTAACACTTTGGAAGCTTAGGTTTGGGTGACTTGAACAATCTGGCGTCATTGCTGTCTATCCCTCAAAAGCCCAGTGATGGCAACAAGCTCATATTCTTGTCTGGTTGCTCTTGTAACTTAGTTGTAACCTATCCACAAACAGCTAATGGACATTTTCAGTGAGTCACGTATTTCATTCTCTGCTTATCAAAGACCATCACTGCAATTATTTAATCAGGAACCAGTGTCCAGATTCACCCCCCTGATCTTCTCAGGAGCTCTGTGTGAGGATTGGATCCATGGCCGTACCATATACCAGGCCAGAAAAATGCATATGTCTGGAAGATCACTGGGAATGCTTAACACAATGTGTGAGTGTCAACTAGTGCTAACAGTAGATTCTCCCACGTTCACTCCATTTAATACAGATTGAGTTCACCAAGACCAAAATTTAAATACTTACTTGTTTTTAATGAACTACTTTGTGTGTGTGTGTGTGTGTGTTGTATGTGTAAGTGTGTGTGTATGTATCACATGCATATGAAGGCCAGACTTTGATGTCAGGTGTCTTTCTTCAATCATTCTCTACCTTGTATATTGAATTCTCATTTGATCCCTAAGCTCATTGATACAACTAGCCAGCTTGTCTGGGGGTCTCCATCTCTAGCTCCAGAATACTGGGATTACAATTAGCCTGCCATGTGGGTTCCAGAGATGTGCGGTTCAATCTTCATGCTGGTGTGGCAGGTTCTTACTTGCTGAACCATCTCCCAAGCCTATAATCCTCAGGAGACATTCAATCTTTAGAAACTTAGCCTAAATACTCCCATTTGAAAACCAGATATACTGAATTAAAGGCTCTTGAATTGCCTTCTCAAGTGAGTTTCTATTGGACCCATTGCTCAGATATAAATACTTTCAGCTCTTTTTTGTCTGCTTGCATAACTATGTTTGTGCCGTCTTTCTTCTTTACCTTTTGACAGAAGCATCCAGCAGGGGATGCAGTCTTTATAGGTGGAGACTTTAGGGTTTTGTTTTGTAATTATCCTCTAAGTCTCTTAGACTCAGCTGAGGACTAAGAGGCAAAAGTCCTTGATGGCTACAGTGGTGAGGCTGAGGCAAGCAGGAAAGACTCCAAACTCCTGTCTCTCCTTTTCCAGGCCTGAGCAGTAAGCATTGGTGGATGGTACTTCCTGAGTGCCCCTGAGTCTTCCTCACTGAGAGGCTCCTGGTTTTGTCTGTCTGTTTCTGACTTCTCCCAAGGCAGCCCACCCTCCCCAGCAGCTGATGCCAACTCTCATGGTGACCCTATTCCTTCACAGAGAGTTGCAGGGAGACTGAACAAGACAAAGTGGTTTTCAAATGCATGCCGTATAAACTATTGGTTCTGTCTCCCATCTGGTGACCATCTTGGGCAGATCAAAGGACTCAACATCAGCTTGCACATCCCTGCCACTCATTCCTGGGGGTGGGGAGGGGGTACTGAGCAAATGGTATGCAGAGAACAAAGATGGCCATGTCTCAGATCTGGGAACTCTCTCTCAGCCAGGCTGAAGAGAACTGAAGTATGGGAGAAGGATGCTGGCCACTCCTGTAGTCCTCAAGGCCCCTGAAATACCAGTCTCATCAGGTGCTCTTCTTTGTGTTCAGTTTTCCAAAACTACTCCCTATTTTTATTTGCTCCTCAGTGCCCTAGGTGATACTCTTACCCTGCATTGCCCTTGTTTGCTTTCTGCTGCTGTCATAACCCCCCCCCCCATTTGGCCAAAAGTAACTTGAGGTTTACTTGACATCTAGGTTATAGGCTGTCATGGTGGGAAACCAAGTCAGAAATTGGAGTCAGGAATCTGAAGGCAGAAACAGAAGCAGAGACCATGAAGAAACACTGCTTGCTGGCACATTCTTCATGGATTGCTCAATCTGCTTTCTTATACAACCCAGGACTACCTGACCAGGTAAGTCCCTGCCTACACAATGTCAAACCCTTCCATAAATTATTAATCAAGAAAGTGTCCATGAATATGCCCACGCACCAATCTGATGGAGGAGATTTCTCAAGAAGAGCTTCTCAAGAGACTCCGGTGTGTGTCACATTAACAAAAACTAACCAGTGCATTGCTTTCCTCCCGGGTTTTGCTTTGCCAGCCTCAGCTGTATCAACCAGCCATGGGAGACTGTCCAGGTAGTCTCCCTTCTTGATATGCATAGGTCATGAATCTGTGAAGGTTGGAACTCATGAGAGTTCAAACTATGAAACACATTTCAAATCTTGCAAGCAGAGCCGTGTGTGTGTGTGTGTGTGTGTGTGTGTGTGTGTGTGTGTGTGTGTACACAGTAGTAGTTACTTGTTTCCAATGTATCTTCTTCTAAGAAGATACTTGTTCTCAATGTCTCTTCACATTGTATTACCTAAGGAATTATTTGAAAATGTTTCCATACAATGCCTGCCACACAGACAACAATACACACACACAGGCATGCATGCACACCCTAATAAACATCCATGTGCCAAGTTCTAACTCATCCACCATTTTTTACAAGTGTGTTCAGAGAAGGCGGTAGCTGCTCAAGAGGGAGAAGTGTCCAAAGGGTCTGTAGCCCTTAAGTCTTAGTGGTCAAGGCAATGCCAGCACAGCAGTCCCCTTTTCCAGTTAGGTGTTGGGGAAAGGCCACGTCCTGAGATTATGTAACATGGGAAGCTCTGTAAGTCACACATTTAGAGAAGAAATTATTAATTCCCACCTGACTAGTACTAGTTTAGGTGATCTTCAGGTTCTTCTTCAGCATGAATCATGTAAGGATGCACAGCCATTAAATGGTTTTCTTTGCCTGTTTTCGAGTGGGTGAGTGGGCATGTGCATGTTTAGCTTGTGTGTATGTGATCGTGTTGATGTGTACTGGATGAGCATGTATGCGGGGATAGACACTCAAAACTGAAGTGGAAATTGTTCTCGATTACTCTCCAACTTATCCACTGAGGCTGGGTCTCTCAACCCTCAGCATTTGTGGATGAGACTAATCTAGCTAGCCAGCTTGTTGCAGGCTGGCACACAGCTAAATTATACCCGGGTGCAGAAGATTCCATTTCAGTCCTCAGAACTGTTCAGCAAGCGCTTCACCCACTGTGCTATCTTCCTAGGCCCCAATAATGACTTTTTAATGATGAATGGAAACCCATTCTTCATATGCTGAATAGAAAAGAGTCCAGAGTCAATTAAAGGGAATTTTATCCTAGATTCTATATCTGGCCACATTTATAAACAAGCATGTTTCACCCGCTGTAGGGACTGCCTGGGGTGCTCAGGAGAGATGCTGATCTTGTTAACCAATTGTGAGGAGCTGTCAAGCATGCACTCCCATGAGTGATCATATCTGCCCACAATCACGCTTGCAACCCCTGGCCAGGGGTGCGGCCATGGGATACGTTTGTGACGGGCAGCTGGGAAGCCTGGGAGGCTGCCATTCTAGGATAAAAGCCCTGAATTATAATATCACGTTCAATTATCCGAGGGCTTTTCTCTCCAGATGGTGTTCATGTGTCAGATGCAGAAAACAAGCTTTGTTCTGGCTCTGCAGTTGGATCAAGGGTTTGTTGGAGACAGGACAGAGTTACAGGGCACAGAGCACTGTGGAAGTCTCTTGACCTCTATCTACCACACCACTAACACTGGATGGGAGACACTGACAGAGATGACCAGAGTCAGGCATGGAGGGATCTCATCCTTGGTTCAGGATGTATTTGTGGGTTGAGTAAAGGTGTGAGAGTTCTGAGCTTCCTAAGTTCAGGGCTGCTTCACAAATCCAGCACTGGTATGCACATTTGAAGGATAGATGGTAGCAGTCCTGTGAGGATCTGGCAACTGTGCTGGGAAGAACAATAGACCTAAACTGAAGTTTATGTTGGCCCCTACCTGGCTTTTTGTTTGTCTGTTTGTTTTTTGTTTTTTTGTAACTCTCAGATGTTTTCTAGAAATGCAACCTCCAAGAACCTTTTAACCTCTATCTAAAGGGCGACTTTGAAGGTGGGCAGACTAAGCAAACTGTTCTTTCCCAGGTCCCTTGGACATACAAATAAAACTTACTGACCCTTGTTTTCTTGTGTCAAAAAAGTAGACTCTTGTCAAATAGCCACTCATTATTACACTATTGATAATGATAAAACTAAAACAGAGGGTTTTCTTGTGAAAAAGGGGGAAGAAAAGCAGGGAATCTTCTTCCTCAGGCTTTAAAGAAATGTCAAATGAGATTGACAGAACTTGGTGAACAGCCGGGGGGATAAAGGAGGGAAACAAACTGAAAAGTTTTCAAAAACCACATTTCTGACAAGTTCTGCAGCACACGAAGCTCACAGGATTGAAAAGCAATAACAAGCCAGACCTGGACTATTGAAGTCGAGGCTGCAAACACTTTGCTGAGGGCTGACTTTTTGCCTCCATAACCACTGTAATAATGCCACCACTTGCTCTCTGTGATGTCTAGCCTACTGCTAGTCTATGCCTCTTCTTGAGCAAGGTGTTAACCTTCCAGGAGACAGGTCAGGGATACACATGACTCTGTGACCCTTGTCCCTTCAGGATGCGCTGTCCAGTTTCTTTTACCAGTCTCTTGTTATATCTGAAGGATAAATCCTTTTTTAGACAGTTGGGAGGATAGAAGGGGACAGAGGAGACAGGACACACTCTTTCAAAGACCCTGTCCTTAACAACACAGACACTCCAGAATTGTGGCCCCAATTTCCATCTCACTGTCCTCTAGACCCCTGAAATACAAGCTAACCACTGAGCATTCCCATGTTTTGTATTTGTTATGGTTTTTGTTTATTTGGAGGCAGGGTTTTCTGTAGCCCAGGCTAAACTTCAAACTTGGTATGTAGCTGAGGATATCCTTGAACTTTTGCTCCTCCTGAGTATTGGGATCACAGGAGTGCACCCTGATATCTGGTTTATGAGGGTCTCAAGCTCAAGCTCAAGGCTTTATGCATATGAGGCAAACACTCTAACAAGTGAACTACATCCCCAGTGCCCACTCCCATATTTATTTTGACATTTAAAACTGGCAACCATAATCAGATACCTGCTAAGAGTGCAATTAAGATTAGCACCTTAAAACAAAATGGTCACACCCTTCTTTTGACTAGTAGGTTTTTCACTGGCACACTTCCCAAATTCTCCAGAGACCTGGAAGTCCAAAGATGACACTGAACTGAGATGAGTCTCCTCCATGTGAAGCCATATATAAAATATGTGAATAATATGGAATTTTAAACAGGGCACTGACCAAGTTGATATACATCGATGTCTACTCATCAAGGCAAAGACAATGTCTTCTTTAACTGCTAGAGACTATGCTTATGTAAACTCTTTCTGGGCTGTGGAATATTCTAGATGGGAACTGAACTGTCAGTTCCCAGAGCTTACAGAACTTTTCCTTGTTCCCTATATCAATTTGGGATAAGAATAAAGGCAAACTCCCTTTGCAGTTTGGCCATGTTGTCCCATGGGATAGCAACTCTTAGCAACTCACACATTTCTGAAGAGCTGAGGGGAAGCGCAAATTATCACACACCAATGACTGACTTCCGGGATGAAGCCACTCCCCCACGCAGTCAGGGAAAGAGGCCAATGGAAGAGTTTGAAAGCCTACACCAAGCCCCTTTCCCTCTGCTAAGGAAAGAAGAAAAGTGAAAGACCAATTGTTTCACAGGTTCTTAGACCTAGTCCCTGGGCGCTAGGGCTGCAAATTAGCTTTAGGTTCTACAGTGTGAACCGTACTTGTACAATGAAACAGCACTGTTTGGGGTATTCAGCCCATGATCCATGGATCCTGTCCCTTTGGGCCTGTGGATCAGGGGTACGTCTGGGAGGATACAACTTCTCATACCACAGCCTGCAAGCAGGAGAGACCAGGTATTGTAGTAGTATCTTCGGGAGCATTCTGCTGGACTCAATCTTCCCACCAGGTCCCTACTCATACAGATTCTACCATCCCGAGGACCAAGTCGTCAATAACTTTGTGCCCAGTCCAGATCCAAGCCCCAGACCCAGCACCCATGGGGACTACTTTCTCCTTATTCTCTCTCCTTTTCTGCTCTGTCTTTCTCCCGTCTTCTTCCCTCCCCTTCTCTCTTCTCTCTTTCCCTCCCCTCCCCTTCTCTCTCTCCTCCTTCTCTTGCCCTCACCTCCCCTTTTCTCTCTCTTTCTCCCTCTCTCCCCCTCCCCTCCCATTCCCTTCTCTCTCCTCTCCTTCCCCCTTTCTTTCCTCCCTTCCTGGCATCTTTCCTCTCTCTCCCCTCCCCCTCTTTCTCCTCTCCCTTCTTCTCTCCCTCACCTGTCTTCTTTCCTCTCTGTCAGTCATCTTCTCATCACTCTCACCCTCTCTCCTCCCCCCACTCCTCTCTCCTCTATCTACTCCCCTCCCTTTCCCTTCCCTCTTTCCCCTCCCCTCCTTTCCCCTCCC